>JASKGO010006114.1:0-33132 GCA_030556065.1 Holobus sp. GC000080
AAAAATATGGTAGATAAAAAAAAATCAACATAATGGTGATTATGTTAGAAATGACCGAAAAACCAAGAAACTGACCAGCGAAATTCGTAATTTATGCACTTAAAAATATTAATGTAAAAAATACAAAATTTGGAACAAAATTTTAAATTACATTTTAATTTTAATGAAGTTATTGAAGTAATATGTATTTGTAGACGGATCATAATTTGTGACAAATTAAAAACAGAAATGTATGCCATTATTTGGAAATTTGGAATAATGGGTGATACAAATATCTAGAAACATCACCTTGAAAAATGACAAAATAAAAAATATTTTAGTAAATCAAAGAGTTCCCTGTATTTCCGGTGTTAGTAATTGTATTCTCTTAGCAGGCGTATAATTTGGAGTGAAACGAGCACTCGGAGTAACATTAGTTTATTTGTTAATACGCTTTATTGGAGCATCAGGGCAGGCAAAATGGCAAATGGATTCGCATTCTCCGTTCTAACTCGCCTAAATGGGAAAACAAAGGAACTTTTCTATCCGTAATGTGTAACGCGCACAAGTTAAATCGCGCACTCTGCTCGGGAGTGTAATATTTAAATTGAAAATGAATATTATTTAGAACGAGGTCAGGAAAGACGTAGGGACGTAGCTTATACACACTTGCAGCACTTTTCGTTCCGTTCGTCTTCTTCTTGCACGGCACACGGCTCGTAACACCCCGAGGAAGGGGATGAGATGAGATGGAAAGATACAGAAAGACAGGGTCCCCAGCATATTACGCTCCGAGACGCCTTAGTCAGGTTATCTTTACATCTAATCCCTCCAGATCCTAATGTAATTTTTGCAAATTTCGTTTGAGACGAGCTTTTTCAATTTTCGAAATCCCGCAACTGATGGTCGACTTGCCATCTGCATGTTAATTCATCTTCAATGAACTCTACTCAAAAAAAAATTAATTACATTTGAATATTTTATTTTTTTCCTTTTTTATTTTATTTTAAATTTATTAAAAATGAACAAAATAAAAACTGCAAAATGCAATGGAAAGTAATTGCAATTCGCTTTTTGAAAGGATCAATTTTTATTAAAGTATATTCAATGGCAGCGCTAAAATTTGGTGTTGGATGAAAATCGAATCGACTATATTTCTTGCTTCTGCGGAAGTAGTGTAGCAAGTTTGTGGAAATGAAAAAGGTTATTAATTCCTGTTTGTAGTACGGAAAAGGTTTATCAATTATACATCAGGAGGCGGAGGAGGAAGCGGCGGCAAACGAGTGCCCGAGCGTACAAAAAAAAAGGGCAAGCGCAAAGCGCAGTGCCACTGCTATTCAATTGCCAATGTTCGAGTTTATAGTATAAACTTTTAGGATATTTCCAATTCAATTTATTTTAGTTACTTTTATCTAAAACCCCGGTCAATCCCCAATGAAATGCACATAACGAAACAAAGAGAAAAAAGAACCGCTTGTCAGAAAAAAAAACACTCGCATGGCAGGCGGAAGTTGTTACCGAAACTATTATCGGACTTGTAAATGGCCCCCGAAGATAAGTGAAATAAAAACTTTCGACAGTGCTGAATTTTTAAAAAACTACTATACTTTAATAAAAAGTTTTGTCTCGTTAGCGAGACGCGATTGTGTCAAAAACAGATTTAGTACTTTTTTGCAAATAATGAAAGTGTAAATTAAAAAAGAATTATTAATAAAGTGGAGATTTTTTCTTGTCGGCTCTTTTAGGCTTTAAAAAATCCTCTTAAAAATTTAACAAGTGCTTACTAATTTTTAATCTTTAAGTAACCTATTAAAGCATTAAAAGTTTTAAAGTCGATATTCAGCTTTTAGGGATGAAATAAATTTTATAAAATTTTACCCAAAGTAAAAACAACATTTTAAAAGCCCTTCCAGAGCAGGGAATATACATTATCTAAACTAATTCAACGATAATGTAATAGGATAATGGAAGATGTTATCAACTCTGTCATATCGTGTTTCATATCCATGGAGCAATTTTTTTTAACTTTTTATTGCTATTATTACGTATTTTTAATTAAAATTTTATTTTAATTTATTTTTCAGACATAATATGTCTATCTTTTTAGTGCTTTTCTTTTGTGAAATAGTATTAAAAATTATTTTTCCATTTGTTAATATCCTCGGCAATATTCTAACATCCCTTTTGACATCTTCATGAAATATTCCTATTTCGGTTGCTAATAGTTAATAGGACTGAAATGTTAGCAAAGTTATCCCGGGAATTCCTTGTTGTTAGCTATACAGTTTTGAATGGACGTAGAAGAAATTACTAAATCCTACATTTGTTTAAATCAACTTTACTGTTACCAGCTTCTTCCTATGCAGAGTCAACGCTTCATCAAAATGTATCGAAAAATAAGCTTCTACGGATGTGAGGTAATAAGTTATCCTTTTTAGGACAATAACAATTCCTGTTTTTAAATTATCAAAAATGATTCGACACATCCAGGTAATTGTTAAAAGATAAATGATGATACTCGTAGTTTAATCCACTACAGTTTTTATAAATTGAATTATATGATTAATTTAAAAGTATGGCCGATTTACTAAATGATTAAGTAATGTTTTATTAATAGCTAACGACCCAATTCTAACTTAATTGAAAACTTTGCTCCCGTAAATGCCTCCCTTAATACATAGTGATTAATTTTACCTGCATTGTAATCATATTAGACATCGAAGTTTTGGCAATAATTAAAAGTTTTAAATTATATCAGGTCATGTTTCAATCTATACGGCAGAGTTAATAATGTGATGGAATCCCTTTAAACGGTTAAATTAATATCAAAATAAAATTATTTCTTAACAAATCTAATTGCCATAAATCTCTGTCAACTTGTCAATAAAATTTCGAGCAAAATTTCAATTTTTGGAAGATTAATTACGGCAAAAAATAATGTTCTCAATGAAAATAAAATTTAAAATTGTGTCAGTGTAACTAGGCAATCAAACTCAATAATCTTTAAACTCCCTATATCTCAAATTATGTTATGTACTTTAAGAATTCTTGAATATTGAAGACTAATAAACTTAATAGATTTGAATCATTCTCGTGAAAAACAAAACTGTTTCGAATATTTAAGTAGTACTCTATTCCCCAAATTAATTGTAACAATTTGTCATAATTAATATAAAAGGAGCAAAAAATATAACATCAACAAAATCAAATGCAAAATCACATCAGTTTTGAAAAAAAGTAAGGAAATTGCAATATATTAAAATTAAAACTGCGAAAAAATAATTTGTATAATATTATTTGGGACAAAATAAAAACAGAAATTGTTACCATAACTAGGAATTTAAATTTTCGAAATATTCCAGACAATGTAACTGAGAACCACAAACCATCCTTCAAGATGATTAGAAACAAACAAGAGTGTAGTTGCAAACTGTAAGATGCAATTAATAACTGGTTTCTTAAATGAAGGGCGACAAGTTATGATGCATGATCGTCCGGATGGTCGGACCACAAATTTTCGGGACCCAAGTAATAAATTACGCAACTAGTGTTGCCATCGAACTTCGCACAACCGACACTATTAATTAATTAAGCGTAACCTCAACACTTATTCGAGATTAGTCGTAGGCTGTAAGATTCATGGCATTTCGTTTGTGGAAGAATTATGGAGAGATTGTAAAGCGTCGACCGAACTTCTACTGATTATTCATTGTTATTAACATTAGATAGAATCAACCTGTTTGTCTCTCCACTATACGATTAGATCGAAGCTAAAGTGCTTTGCAATAACTTGCCAAAGCTCTATGTAGAGATCACCGTTAACGTCTCCCTTGGTAGGTCCCATTATACGCATTATCAGCAGCATCTCTGCGCAAAATTTGCCACCTATGAAATTCCACCACCTACAAAGAAGCCACCGCGACAGAGAGATGGAGATAAACGGGACGCTGCAAATAATAAGCTCACCGTCGTCATAGCCTATCTCGACACAGTTAATCAGCGACGCTGTGCAAATTTACCCAGTATATTGTCTCCGGTGCGCGTCATTATGTAAGTCGCTGTGTGCCTGTTTGCGCTCGCACGCAAGATTTGTAATCATCTTGGGGTAAGTTGGACCCCGAGCCGCAAACAACGCAATCCAACGGGAACGACGTTGTTGTTACAGTTAACAGTTGCGTTGCGTTACGTTGCGTTGCGGACCCGTTTCGTTCTTCTGTGCACTCTCTGCGCCATTGGCCACCCACATAAATTACACCGTGTGCGACCCCACGACAAATGGATATATAGTCTGGCAGCGTCTATTATTGCGGCACACGCACGGCACATAAACCAATAGACGTCGATATATATTTAACGTTTCCTTTATCCGCTTTTCCTTTCTTTCTTCCTGCGTGCAGAGACTGAGGACTTTCGAATTCTACGAGTGCGCCAGCTCGCCGCGTTTAGACCCGCACATTATGCGGATTATACAAATTGATTGCCTGCCCTTTTGAATAACTTTATAAATCACACTTGTGCACTCGTATTAAGGTTCGTTTTTTTTTTTTAATAGATTGTGGACACGGATGGAATTTTGCTCTTTTTGCACATTTATGTTTATTTAGAAGTAATTTTTTTCTTTAGTTCTAATTTGCTTTAAAATAAAACAAACTTATTTATATTTGAAGATATAAATTCAAAAGCATTTTGATTGTAATGGAAACATCTCTTTAAAGGTTTTGCTGCCTTAATTTCTCAGATTATTTTTTTTTTCTTCAACTTATAGGAAATATTAAAAATATAACGAAAATAAAGTGTATTTATTTAATGTGTAATAGGGCGTGATCAGGTTAGCCGAGTTTGACGATTTGCGTTAAGTGTTGCGATTAGTATTCAAAAATATTTTAATACAGTCAAAAGAATAAAATAAAAAGGCAACAAATTATTTAAAAGAATTCAATATGAGACAGGGCATGTTAAAGGGTCACCTCCGTTTAAAAAATCAACCATTATTTGGTCTTTGCTTTGTTAGAAAAAATAAATATGTTTACTTAGTAATTATATAGATTCTACAAAGAAAAAAACATTAAATTAAAAATTAAACGATTTTTAGATTTGTTCAACTTAATAACAAAAGGTGCTTGGAAAAATCAGACGCCATTTTATTTTCAGGTTTATTTTTAAGCTGAACAATCGGTCAACCATTTTTTTTTCAATAGTACTTTTTAAGTATTATGCATTCAATAAAAATCAAATTATTTTTTAAATTTTTATATCCTTGGCTGAAGACACTTCAATGGGTTAAGACGATAATGGATAATAATCCATGGGAATCAATTTTTGATACTCGGAAAATCAGTTTTTTGGAATTGTGAAATTTTCATATTTAGAGTAGCCATTAACAGTTTACATAAGACATCTTGATTTTTCTTACAAAACTTTATAGCATTCTTTAATACCATTACGAAAGAAAATAAATAATAAAGGGAATTTCAGAATATACATTAATCACCTTAAAACTTATATCCTGTGTTTTATCCCTTATAAATTTTATGCACCTTTGGAAAAGGGAAAAGACAATTTGCATGAAACCGTCAAGAAATATGACAGTTTTGACATTAAAAATGAGTCAGGTCAGTTGCAAAGCAGGCAGAAGGTAAAACAAACATTACTAAAATGAGCATCAGAGTTTTCACGACTTTCAAAAGATACTTGAGCTTTACGTCTGCATTACGTGTTATTCAGACTCCAATTTCCTGTCCTGGATTATACGGCCGGTACGCTGCTGCAACGTACTCGGCGGCCAAAAAGGAGAACAAGTTGCTTGATGTGGAAAATGATCTGACCAAATTCCTGGAGGTTTTCTACAAGGATAAACCGCTGCGGGACCTGCTGCTGCATCCGCGCGCTAAACGTCAGCTGAAGTTGGAAGCGATGACGAGTATTGGTGAAAAAATGAATTTCACCGCAGTGACCACCAACCTTCTGAACGCCATTGCCGAAAACGATCGCGCCAAACTAATTCCGAAAATAGTCCGATTATATCAGGACGTTGTTCTGGCGCATAACGGATTGGTGTTTTGCGAAATTGTCACTGCGAGACCCTTGAATTCGGCCTACAGAGATCGACTTGCCAAAGTTTGCGAGACATTCATAAAGTCGGGCGAGAAGGCGAAAATTTCGGAAAGGGTCGATCCGAATATGTTGGGCGGGGTGATTTTGCAAATTGGAGATAAGTTAATCGACCTTAGTATTGTCAGCAGAGTTACACTTTACTTGAAGATTCTCAGATTGGGAGTTTGAACCATCTTCATTAAATTTCTCCATAATCAATATCAATATCTATTAATAAACTCCGATTCACAATTTAAAATTATAATTTATTAATTAATTGTAATCTCTCTGAAAATATTAAAATATATTCGAAAACTTTAAGCAGCTGGTCATTTTGTGTAATAATTTAATAAAATACGGAAATATTTAAACTAGAAGCAATGAGAAAACAAAATTGGATCAGATGGTAAACTAATAAATGCTCCGTGAAAAGATCATCCGTCCGCTCATCGGAGCAACGAGAGTGCGAGTTAATTAATTAATTAAATAAGAACTTACTTGCAGGGGTCCCAAACGACCACGCCGAGTCCTGGACAGTCGACTTCGTTAACTATTTCGCATTCCCTTTTGTCGCAAACGCAGGTCGGGGCCGTGTATCCTCCGCAGAACGCTATGGAAGCGACGAACGCTATCACCAAAGCACTTCTCATTTTTTAACCTCAGTGTCGCACATCACGATTTCCAACCGTCTGCAGCAGTTACATCACTCACGCCGAATGCAAAAAAATGCAATCAATCAATGATAACAAAACGATACACCGATCGCACTGTTAGAAATTGTTTTGATTCGCTCAGGGAGCGTGATGGCGAAAGTACACCGGAGTGTGTAATTGTTTTATATTTGTAAACACGAGTCGAACATTAATTGCGCCTCGACATAGGCAGGTAAAGTGATAGCGGTTGCGATTGCAGTTTTTCGCGTGCGCGGTTCGCCGACGCGGCCAAAGCAGAGCACGCAACCCCTTCCAATGCGGGGGATGGAATACGAATGAGAACCGGCCGAGATGTTACGCTCGCGTTACCGAACCTGGTGTACTATACGCCAGCAATGGGCTTTCGTCAAATTCATGCGCACTTGTGCCGTTAGTATATTGTTACTTAGAACAGAAAAATTATTCATGAACTTGACACAGCGACCGTCTCTCATTAAATATCGAATCGAATTAATTAAATATTTCTCGGGAGAACGTATACGGTATATGGTTGGCTGAAGGCTGAAGCTTAGGCGCTCGCGGGCGGAAGACCGCTCAAAGGAATTTTCCAGGGGCGACTTTATAATTTATTGCCTTGCATACATGGTTTAATTTACGAGTGCAACGTTCTTTACGAAAATGTTTTATTTTTTATTTTTTTACTTTTGGAAAATTGTAAATTATACGCATTTTACTTTTATAGGCACTTTGAAAAAATATTTAACTAAATACTCAAATTAAATATTGTTTAATTACAAACTTTTAATTAGTAAAACCTGTTCTATTTAATCAAACATTGCTTTTTTAATTTTGTTTATTATTATTACGAAAAGAGAGAAAACATTATTATATTTATTATTATTATTAAATACAAAGTATTTTTATTTAAAAAAAAACTGATTATTAGATACTTTTTTAATGATTTACCACATAAAAAAATATTAAATTAGATATATTTGGCAACAATTATTTTATTTACAATAATTAAGCATTTAACTAACAGTTTGTATAATTGTCTACCTAATTCTATAATTGTTCAAATAAATTTTATAAAATATAACAAACCAGCCTTAAAATTGATTAAAAATCAATTCATTTAAAAAAACCATAGCGTAAATTTAATTAGTTTAATGATTTGGCCAAATTTTTTGCCCATATTTTTATCATTTTGTGATAGTAAAATAATTTAGAACCTAGAACAATATTCGAGAATTAAGCTTTTAACTGAATTTTCTATAAAACATTGAGTTAAATAGACTAATAAAGCAACAATCCAAAATGTGCTACTTTTCTCATTTTAACAGCTATCTTCTTTTATAAAATTGTAACAATTTTCGTAACTAATGTTGATATTTATATAATTTATTTAAAGGAACATTTAATACCCTTTAATTTGATATATAATTTATAAATTTATAGCCTATATTTTCTGAGTTATAAGTAAAAGCTCTCTTTAATGCTCTGTTAAGACGTTTCGCGAGCTTTTGCTCATAACTTAAGAACCAAAACAAACATTCATAAAAATTTTACATTTTTTTATAGCTGGATTAATGTAATAAATTAATAATTTCTTAAAAATTAAAATAAATGATATATGAGGATTAAAACTTGCATCAGAAATTGTAAAAAATCAGTTCTATTTACGCAACGTCAATGTTAAAATAAATTATTTTTGAACTTGTAATAAAGTTTTAAAAAAAATGTTTCATAACTATTTTTAGAGATTTTTTTTTAAATTGTTTATTTGTTTTAAAAGCTTTTTTTAATTAAAACTTTATTGGAAGAATTTAAAGTACCTGAAAGTTTTTTTAATTAAAAAAAAATATAGCACCAATATTTTTTTATATAGCCTCCGTGCTAAAAGCACATTTAAAAGTATTTCAATAATGCAATTAACAAAGATACCAAAAAATTGCATTTTATCTTGTTCAATTATTATCAGTACGTGCCACGTGCTTACCCTTTTCCTTTTCTCTTGCTTTTAAAAATCAAAGTAATCATACGTCAAGTCAACAGTAAGAAATATCAATCATCAATCAAAGTTGGTTAATTATATGACATTATATGATGTGATTTGATTTAAAAATTGATAATATTGGTTTTTTAAATTGGCAGTGAATAAAAATTCAAAAGAAAGAAACTACAAAGGAATGCAAAGCATCAAAGAACAACAATGAACCAGCAATATAATATGGATCAATTCAGCAATAGGCTAAATCCATCTCCAATGGGTGTCGCATTATGCGCCAACAATTACCAAAGGTTTGCCTGGACCCCATCCGGCTACCAACAGTTGCAGCAGCAATCGCAGACTTGGCCTTCTTACCTTCAAACTTGCAAACCCAATAGAAATCAACCGTGCCAGGACAACTGTTCTTGTCGCAACTACCAATCGCCTCCGATTTATCCTCAACCAGGAACCGGTTCAGGTTCCTATATAATACCATCAGCTGGAAGGGATGATGCCCCAGGTCAACCGATCTTCCCCACCATAGAGGAATTCAATGCCTTTTATAGTCCATTTTCCTACGAAAACGGCAACCGCTATTCTTAAATGTACAGTCCTGTGAAACTTGAATGTCCAAATAGTATTGCAAAAAAAGAAATGTTTCATAAAGTCTCAATTTTAATATTTTGTTTTCTGAATTTATAGAAAATCGCAATTCGATTCTTTACAAAAATTAAATTTGAACAATTGTTGTGTGCATAATATAGAAAACAACAAATTATTTAAAAGAAATGCGGACAGAGGAATTGTTTAGCTGGACATGGCGTCATCGTCTTCGTCGGCATCATCAACGTCATCGTTGTCGGCGTCGGAGTCATCCCCATTCTGTACCTCGTCCATATCGACGTCATTACCTTCGGAGTCTTCTTCGAACCAGTCGTTTTCGCTCTCCAATTGATTTGTCACCTCCAGAACGTCCATTTCCGAATCACTCGAAGCTGCAATTCAATTATCGTTAATTTCCCGTGAACGTCTGTCTGCCAATTCGCAAACTTATTTTCCACCTATTGAAACCCATTATCAGCTAAATTATTAATTGAAAAATTCAGCTAAATTATTGATTGAAAAATTCAACTAAATAATTAATTGAAAAATTCAGCTAAATTATTAATTGAAAAATTATTCAATCATCTATTTTATGGAAACTTTAAATCTACTTTTTCATTATATAAAATCACTGTTTTTCAAAATTGTTACCTCTGTCGTTATAAACCAGCAAAGCTTCGTTTTCCAACTTATCGTTAACTTCTTCTGCATTCATTTGCGACATCAACAAATCCAATCGGCCCCTTAGTTTACACATTGGCGTCTGCAACTTCAGCCTTGTCTCGACGCAGCTCATAACAGGCGTCAAGATGTCCGACAATTCGGGATTCGATGCTAAAATTCCGGCATGCACCTGCAGAACACTTTTCAACCACAACAATCCAATCTGGCACCTAAAACAACGATTTACAATACTGTCTAGTGCCCCACCTCTGCTGCTACATACGAAAGAGTCTTCCCTTGAATAAATCCGGTGAGTTCCTGCACCAGCGGAACAATAACGGACACCGGAAGTCGCCTAATGGTGTTTCTGACAACAAATTCGTCGCGCTTACAGAGCGCGCTTCTTAATATCTTCTTGTCTTTACTATGCAGTCCTTGCAACAGCAACTGCGCCACGTTATCGGCTTTCGGTACTTTCGACGAGCCGCTGTCTGACTTGTTCAGCATTAAATTTTCTAATCGCTGCTCCATGGGCACCTCCACCGAATTTCCGGTTTTCCTTTTGCTCGCGTGCATATTTTGCGGAGTCAGATAATCCACATCTTCGTTCACTGTTGGGGTCTTCACGTTACTCACCTTTTGCTGCGTTTTGCTTTGCATTTTAATGGGATCATCGCGGATTATGCACTGGACCTTTTCGAACGTGTTCAGTAACTGAAAACGGTTATGATTATTAAAGGTTTAATACGATTCGTGAATTTTTGAGATTTAAAAATACTCACGATATTTTCAAAGGATAATATAACGGAATTGCCGTAGACAATCCGCAATTTCAGATCGTCCAAGATGAAAGAATTGAAGATTGGAATAGGAGTTACTGCACCTTTACTGGCTGAATCCGTTGCCACTTGGATTGTTGTTTTCGGTTTTATTGGTTTGTTACTTTTGCTGCGAAAATAGAAACATTAAAAATTGAAGCTTTTTTATGGAATTTCATCAAATGTTTACCCATTTAAAGTAAGAGAATAGTAATGACAAACTCCGTTTCTTGCAATTCCGACGACTTTAGAGGTTCCATCCGTGCTTACACTAACATTAACATTAACAACAATATCCTCAGTAACAAAATTGGCAACAGCATTTTTGGAACCTTCTAAATTCCAACATGATATAATTCTGTCCATCTAAAATACATTTTTTTGTATACTCCTAATACAACTCAGAAATGAATAAAAAACCAACCTTTGAACAACTTATAAAATAATCTTGCTCTGTGTGGATGCTCTGCAAAAGCACAACTTCACTACTGTGACCTGTAAACGTATTCAGAACTTCTTTTGTACTAATATCCCACAGTTTTATATTTCTGGAGGCTGTTAGTAGTCTATCCTGATTTGAAATTTTTAAAATTGCAGAAATCTTTTCATTTCCACACTTCCATTGACTAAAAAAGCAACAAGCAAAACATTTAATTTCATTCAAATTGTTGCTACAATTGTTTAATCAAATTAAAACCAACCTTGCAATATTTCTTTCATCCAAATTCCAACACAAAACCATTTGTTCTGCAGATGAATAAACCATAGAATCTTCTTGCCAAGATAAACAATTAATGGGTAAACTTGTATTACTATTTACTGTGTAATCAAGTTCTGCTTTAAATGTAGAATAGTACATTAACAAACCGGAAGTGGTACCCAAAAGCACATCAGGTGTTGTGTTATTTCCGACAGAATTTTTTCTTTTCATTTTTTTCCTTGCTGAGCCATTCTATAAACGCAATATTTATATTATTTAAAGATTACTTAAACAGTTGTAAAATGGGTCAATTACCTTATTTGTAGAACTTGTAGCTGGGGAAATAAAATGAAAACAAATGCAAGGCGCATTTAAATGGAAATCTGGCGTAAATTCCTGCTCTAATTTGTTTAATTCTGCGTCCCATATTTTTAACTTTCCGTCCACAGTTAACTGGGCATAGTATTTACCGTCTCTGCTAAATTGCGATGCCATCATTTAGTTTTTAAGTCTTTTTACACAGAACACAAACGCACATTTCCGAAAATCCTCCTCGTGTTTATTTTTAGGTTAGGTACTGTTTTCTGAAATGTTGGTTGCCTACCAATAAACAAAATTAAAATGAAATGATGAAATTTAAATTTCTTTTAATAAAATCGTTTGGAATAGTTTTTAAAATGAGCAATTAAAAAATTCAAATAAATAAATATGAGTGTCTTTAAATATTAATAAATTTTAACAGTTGTTTAATGATACTTCATTTAATTAATTAAAACATTTCCTATTTTACAAATCACTTCTTACACCAAATCCAGGACCTGGAGGATCACCCTTCAAGGAAGTTGGTTCTCCAATTGGTTCTGCAGCAAAGCGACCACTCCTAGGACCTGGTCTAGGTTTTTTACCGGCTTTCAAATCGCTCAAAATTTCTTCGGTATCTTTTACAGTCAAGTCCTCCTATAAAAAAAAAAACAACAAAAATGAAATAAAGACAATATTTCAAACAGAAAATATCAAAAAGTAATCACTCACATAATAATCATCATTAATCTGAACCATAGGAGCATTAACACAAGCTCCAAGACATTCAACTTCAGAAATAGTGAACATTTGATCAGAAGAAGTTTCTCCAACTTTCAGATTGAGGTCCTTCATTATGGTTTCCAAAATTTCATCGGAACCGCGCAACCAACAAGGCGTCGTGGTGCACACTTGAAGATGGTATTTGCCGGTGGGTTTCCTATACAAACAAAGCAAAATTACATCAAAAGTAATTTCATTAGTCAATTTTTAAAGGAATACCTCATAAACATGGTGTAGAAAGTTGCCACTTCATAAACCCTCATATTGGGCAGTCCTAAAATATCAGCCACTTTGTGCATGGCTGCAATTGGTAGCCAACCATGTTGTCTTTGAGCCAAATCCAACAATGGTATCATTGCAGCCCTCTTGTGGCCCTCAGGATAGATTGCCAGAATGGCCTCAACTCTCTAAGGAATAGAGAAGTTAAATGTTGCATTGGAGGGTTTTATAGGGATTTACCTTCTGGTTTTCCTCGGTAAATTCAAACTTCATTTCTTGACTATCTTCGGGAGTATCCCGATGAACAAATAAAGCATCGTGGCTCAATTTGGACGATGTTTTTAAATTTCTTGTTATGAATCCATTCACCTGTTTAGGTTAAATTATGTAATGATCAAATTTTCATTGCAGCTTTAAGAATTTTACATACCAAACGTTGCGTTGCGTTTCTTACACTAGACAACATTATGAAATACGAATTATGGGCAGTTAAACGTACTTTTTTTGGGCTAAAACGGCCCAAAATAACTATTTATCGATTTTGACCTACAGTCAAGAACGAAACTGTCAAAACTTTGGAAACTGTCAAAATGACTAGTGTCATTTATTCACACGGTTTTCAGCTTGAGAAAGCAAGAAATAAGAAAACTCGAATTGTTTTCAAATTATTTATTGTATTTGTAACTTAAACAAAACAGAAGAATGGCAGAAGAAGAGCAAGTAAACGGTGCAATTGAGGACGAGGAGCCTGAAAAAGTGCAGAAGAAATCCGCCAAATACGACAGCGGAGCTGCGGATCTAGAAAAAGTAACCGATTATGCCGAAGAAAAAGAAATTTCCAACAAAAACTTTGCCGAAGCCATTTCGGCAATGGGCGATCAAAGGATTAAACGGCTGAAGGAAGCAATGGAAAAGCAGGCCCGCGAAAAGGAACTTCTAAAGGTGTCGATTAAAAAGGAAGATGTTGACTTAATAGTACAAGAAATGGAAATCTCACGTGTTGAAGCTGAAAGAACGTTAAGAGAAAACCATGGAAATGTTGTAAACGCTCTTATTTCACTAACGAATTAACAATACATGAACATAGTAGTAGTAAATTGTTTTGTTTATAAATACTTTCTATCTACAGTTGGATCTTTGGCTTTTCTGTTTTTACGTTTAGGGAACCAACAGTGCTTTGTAGTGTGGGTGATGCTCATTAGCTCCAGTCGTGCGAAATGTGGATCTTTTTTGTTTAACGTTTGCAGCAGATCTGGAGTCAATTGCGTTTTTAAAACGGTGTCAGTTTCTTCTATCTTCACTTCCGGAAGAGGTTTCGTGCATTCGTAAGGAAAATCTTGCTGCTTATGCCAACAAACAAATGTGCTTTCATCTTTAGTCAGTGCCATAGATGGTAATTCTGTTTTTTGTTGTGAAAAGCTTCTTGCAGTAATAATATAGGAGATGTTTCGACTTGGTAACTTTCTCAGAAGAAGAGACATCTTAATTTCACCAATTAATAAGGCTCTTTTAATGTATTTTAATGTGAAAAGTTTTGAAATCTTGGAAATAGCTCACTAACCTTAAAAACGGTGATGAACTTAATGTTGGCAACCAACCATGCAAGTGAGTCGCCATTGTTTTTTTACCGGCTTGCGTTGTTTTCTTTTAAAAAGTTTTGTTAATTTTTTGTGAATTTAACAGTGTAATATGTACTTTCAACAGTTAAAACAATGAGCCCATCACAAGAAAAACCAGAATGGAAAAAAGTGCTTTACGAAAATAAAGGTTACCCAGATAATTACACAGACAGATCTTTTCTGAGAGATCTAAAACACAACTTACAACTCCACGAAATTGCCCCCTTGGAAGCAATAATAGCATCACTGCAGGTCACAGAAGAGCTTGGAACCGTTACTACATTTGTTTTGGGCTTTGTGTTCATGTACAATGGGTGGATTCACCCCAATGAACTGTTGGCAATCAGTTCTACATTTGCCCTTTTAGGATTAACATATTATCGGGTATGGTGTACAGGAAGCTTCCTACAAAAACTAGGATATGATCTAAGGACATCTCTAATATTTTATGTATTTGGTCAATTATTTTCGCCAATTTTACATACATTAACCAACACTATCAGTACAAACACAATCTACATGACTACATTTTTCATGATGTTGATTCATTTAATATTTTTTGATTATGGTGTCCCAGTTGCTATTGTTTCAAATAGTTTGTCAATTAGTGCAGCTGTATTTGCATCCATTTGCTTGGCATCAAGATTACCTTCACCACATCAAGCTTTTGTTCTTCTCACATTGGCAACAAAAATGTTTGTTTTGTTTCCTTTGTTGAGAAACAAAATTAGCAACAAAAAGATTATTCCTCTGGTTTTAACTGCAGTAAATGTAACTACATTAGTCAATATTTCATGTACCATTTGTTGCTTGTATATTTTAGTTATTTTTTGTTTAAATATTGTTTGCCCATTGTTGTATATAAAGTATCAAAGACTAAAAGATAATATTTACGGACCTTGGGATGAGGCTGTTGTAAAAGATGCCGATAATATTAACGATTTGATAAATAATGTTAAGAAACAACAGTGATTTGTTATTGTTATGAAATTATGTTTATTTTGTAATAATAATAAAAAAAGAACTAATTAACTGGTACAAATTGAATGAGACGTTTGATTTTACGAAGGAGGGCTTTTATTAATGCAGCATCAGATTCGGATCTTCCCTGAAATTATACTCATTGTTAGTAAAAAAAGTTTTTTAGAAGTCTCGAAAAAACAAAAAAAGGAAAGAATATTAAATGCTTACCTCAGCAACCTCCAAAATTTGCCTACAAAATGTTTCATTAAAAATCGACACCAATCCCTGCTTCAAATTGCTTATATCTTCAACTGTAACTTTCCACATAGCCTCTGAAGACGACCCCAAAGTAGCTGAAACCGAAATGCATTAACCACTAATAAGAGAAAAATTGGCAAATGTTACCTTCCATACTGTGAGGTCCAAATCCTTTGGTTTTGGGTATCGTTTTCAGCATATAGTAATCCAAATGCGACCAAATGATATACATGGCATGTTCAATAATAAACAAGCAATGTTTGACATTATGGCTCTTCATGTGTAGTTTTTCCGTGACCACTTGTAAAGCATCTTCGCGCAAAATACTCAAATCAAATCCCCCATCAACGCCAAACTCCTTTAAATCCACCGCATCTAATGAAGGAATGTCTTTTTCTTTGCGTCTCAAAAAGTCCAGTGTGTTGCGCTCTTTATGATAAAACGACACACTATTAATCAGTTGCTCAATGACCACACCAAGGGACGGATTGTGGTCAATGTAATGTCGGCTGGCTCCAATCGTCGACGTATCATTTAAAGTCGGCTGGAAGATGACACCGACGCTATCATGTTCGATGCCATTATTTTTGGTCACATTTCTGCAATACAGCAGCAAATTTGAAACGATTTCAAAAGCGAACGACAATCTTTCCGAAGTTCTATAGCAAGCCCTTTCATTAATGGCATCGCAGAGCAACTCTCTTATTGTGGTCTCGTTGAGAATGAAGCGCGGCACAATATTTAACATCATTTTGCGGATGCGACACATTTGCGCTCTGTTGTCTTTTAAAATAGCTCCACTGTTTTCAGGAATATTTTCATCCAAAATGCTCGAGTTGTCTGCCGTTCTGGCCAAAACTGCACTAACCAACGATACCTCTCTCAAAGAGTTGCCGCTTAAAGTGGGAATAGCTGATCTTAATACCAAATCAATAACGTCCAAATTGCTGAGCAAAAAGTTAGTGATTTGTACATTAGCGGCATGGTGATCGGTGCCTAAACTGCTTAGAATGGCATGACATAAATTGATGGCTGGCTCCCAAACTTGCGCGTACCTTTTCGTAACGGAAATCACATCGTCTTCGAGCGCATCATCGTCAACATATGTGCGCAATTCCGGGTGGAAATCAAATACTTTCATTGCAGACAGTATCGATAAGATTTTATGTTCGAGTAGCAGTTCGGCTCCGATTCTCGTATTGGCAATCTGGCACATGAAAGCCATTTTCGCGCAGTACAGAAACACACTCTTAAAGACTTCCGGGACCGGCTCCAAAACTCTTCGGAGCTCAGTGTCGCTTTTCAAAATGCCGTCGATTATGTGCTTAATGTATCCTCTGCCAGACATATAGGAAATCCAGCTAACATTACCGCTCAAATTTAGGAGCATTCCAAAACAGGCGGTGGCTAGCATTTTGCAAATATCGAATCCGCTCGTGCAGTCGTAACATAAGACATTTATGAGTTTTTCCCCAAACGACGCCAGCACATTCGACGAAATACAGAATGCGCTCAGTTCTTCCTTTACGCGCAATTTAGAACTATCCAAGCGACTCACATAATTACTCTCTTCTGTTTTCGTCTCTTTTGATACATCGGCTACTCGGATCAATTGCAAAAACGTGGCTAGAGCGGCATACAAATTCATCCTTAATCTTTGCGATTGGTTATCGGACAATATTATCCATTCAACAAGGGAATCCAATATAATTTGGACACTGATTATATTCAAATCACCAGGCCTGCCATCGAGGTCTCGTTCGTTGAAAAGCACTCTGCTCAACTTTAAATCTCTTACATGGTTACAGCGCATATGTTCCATTAAAACGACAACAGCTCCTGAAAGGTGCTCAGCTACCTCTGGCAACAGTATAGTTCTCGCGCATTTTTTCAGTATATTCTCCAACAAATAAATCTGCATTATCACTTGTTCTTTTGGGGTGATTATTTCGGTTGGTACAAAAATAACCAAAACTTCCACAACTTGCCTCCAGGCATCCACGAATTGAGTAATGCTAGACGCGCGGTTCCTATTCTTGTTGATATTGATAGCATGCACGAGCACCTTTTGAATCTCATCCAGCATGGCTTGACGTTGGCCTAGAGCAGCTGTGCCTTGAGCCGCTGTAACTTCTTCCAGTAAATTCCTATGCAATTTTGCGATATCGATCAACTTCGGTTCACCATCAGTTTGACAATTCGCCAAGTAGCTTTCCAGTGAACTCTGTTCAAAGAAACCCCATTCGGGTGCTTCGCATGCCGGCTCGTTGAGGTCAAAGTCAGCCAGGACTCGCATTAAGAAATTATCATGTTTGATGTTATCCATCGTCATCAAGAATTCTTCGGTGGTGGGATCTGATGCAGTCTGGAAGAATGAGAAACAATCGGACTTGTCCTTGTGTTCTCTAGGTAGGCCAACTAAAACGACGGTCAGTTGTTTCAGATTATGAAGCTGCTTATTGCAACTGGCGAATCTCAATTCGATTGCCATGGTCTTAAGCAACCAGGACAATTGGTTCAGTTCATGTAGGCCTTTCTTATAAGACTGCATACAGAAATTGATATGATTCTTGAAGAAATTACTTTGGGTTCGCAGTAATCTCAAAACTGGCTCTGCAGTCGTCTGATTCGAACATAATCCATAGAGCATCTTATAGAATCCTTCGATAACTGATGGGCTCTCTTCCATACGATCAGCCAGTATTTGTTTCATTTGCATTAAGAGGGAATGAAGGCAAGTTCGGGACGTGTTTAATACACCTGCTGGTTGAAACACGATTGTTGAAGCTGCACGCTGCATATCGAATCCAAATAAGAAATGCGTTAAAGTTGGAGGATTGTAAGCCAAGCACTGATGCATCAAAGTGAACAAATCTTTTTTAACAATGCAGGAATAGTCGTTATCTTCATTGACCGTTTCATCCAAGCAGAAAACGATGCCGGCGAGAATTCCTTTTTCTTCTTTGCTGGAAATCAGGATGTTCACAATCTGCGTGTGCGTTACTGGAGACGTGGTAACTGATTGCAAAATTTTCACCGACATCATACACTGTCGAGGATAAGTCTTCAAATGTCCCATGTACTTCATTATTGTAATGACATAATCTGGTCTTCCAGTTCTGGGGTTCAGAGTCAAAAGTAATTTATGCATGTTTACCAGCAAAACAGGACAATTGGATGCTGACAGTGCACTGAAAAAACTGGTTTGCAACTTAAGGCACCTGTTTATAATGCACAGAGCATAATAGGAAGCCGATTCGATAAACTTTTGATTAGACAGAGGCACGTAGCTCTCCAGCATTTTGCACACTTCATCAATGACGAAGAGAATTCCGTTGAACAATTCAGATTTGGAATGCAGTTGCAACATAAGATGAAAACCCGGCGGCGAATTGAACTCATTAGCTTTCTGTGATTGAAAATCCACGGGATCCGGCTCGTACTGATCCAAAAATTTAGATAACATTTGCAAGCATATCGAAGCCAGTTCCCACTTTTCATCTGGATTCTTATAGTTTCTCCCGTTAAACTTCAAAAAGACGGAATTCACAATGAAGATCAAGTAAGGATCAAACCCAGGTTGGCGGCTTCCTGCACCCAGAGTTCTCGAAATTCCGGAATTGGTTAGCACATTCAGCATGTGCAAAAATGCCTTGGTTAACGGATACTCTTCTAAACGGCATTCAATTTCATCCAGTTCCGTTTGAATTCCTCTCGGTTGGTAACTGGATGTTGATGGAATTGTGACCAATATTTGGCTGGCTTCCAAATTGTTCCACATGCGAGCCGCAATCTCTTTGCTTTTGCTCAATGAGCCCATCACTTCCAAAATATCAGCCTTCAAGGGAATGGGAATTGAACAACTGACTAGTCCCAATAAGACAGTCAAAGGAGCCCAACCAGGATGCTCGCAAAGAGCCATTCTTGAGAATTCATCTTGGTCACTGACCATTTTCATTAGCTTGAGCACAGCTCTGAGTCCGTCTATTTCTTGCGGCGTTATTCCCTTGTTGTAAAGTCTGCTGTGTCTATACAGTGATTCTGCGTTCGAAGGCAACTCCTGTTTCAAATTGGAGTAATACTGATTGAACGACATGAAAAAGTGGTCCCAGCTTACACTGTTTTTGAATCCTGAAGGCTGTTTCAACATGTTAAAACAATTTCTGGCGCCCTGAGGACAGTTTGCAAGACTGGCCAACAAAGATAAGTAATTGACGAATAAACTAGCAGGTAAAAGGTCTCCAGCCAATCGCACAAATTTAAATAAAGACACCGATCTTGGATGGGCGCGATAATGTGACATATTCTGAGAACCATCAGTGAGACACCAGTAGTCCAGCATGAGCTGCAGTTTCAATGGGTCTTTGGCATACAATTTTGCAAGGGCCAGAAGCAAATTTTCGAAATACCTGGACAAATTTGATGGTACTTCCAAACCTTCGTGAACATACGCTTGAATAGTTCTTGCCGTTTCATCCGCCTTAAGACGTAGTTCTTTAACTTTCGGAAACATCTGCACTATAAAATCGGAAAATAGATTGTGTATCCTCTTCACCATCATCTCTTCCTCGAAGAACAATTCGTTTTCCAGCAGTTTCTGATGTATGAACTCAAACACTTTCAAGCCGATAGCAGCATCCACGAATTCGTCCTCGTAATCCAAGATGTTTTGAAGTTTTTGTCCCTGAGGCACCAAACGTAATGAAGAAAGACAAACGGCCGCTCCAAATGTTGCCAGCGATTGCAATCCAATGCAAGCCCACGGAGAACTTGAATTACTAAGTGAGAGTTCTTTTAAAATTGCGTCCACAAAGCCAACTTCGGATAAAATGGGCAATTGTTGTACGATTTCTTCGCCATCCTCGTGAATATGCAGGATACTCAAATCCACAGCATATAAGAGAGCCATCAATAAGTAAAGATTAACATCGTCAATTTTACCTGCAGCATCCTCATCCAATTTGATTTCCTTTAAGTGTTTTATTAAGGCCAAAGTGTTGGCTTTGTTGAGTCCTGATTGAGCACTCCATAAGAAAATGCAATCAGCCAATAGAACTCTAATGGCATTAAAGGAATCTGAGACTTGTTTTCTATGTTTAGGGCCTCCTAGAGCTAAATTATTTTGCAGCATTTCCATTTCTTTTGCCAAATCTAACTTTTTAAGCAATTCCAATATTTGTGTAAATAATCCATTTTCAAACAATTGCTCTGTGTAACCATTAATAAATTGTTGAACATTTGGAGGCAAAGCCAAAGACCATGAGACACCACTTCTAGCTTGCAACAGTAATCTTAGTGTGGACACCAAAAATTTTCTTGCATCATAATATAAAACAATAGCCACTAATCCTCTAGGTAAGTCAGGAAAAAATGGTAGTTCCATTTGTGCAGTGCACAGTAGATCCAGTGCAACATATTCATTCATATCATACATGTCTGATAGAATGGTGACCTCTTGGAAGAGATCTTTCGATAGTATTTGGTGTCCAACACCTTTAACAGCAATGCCTTCCTCCTGGCCTTTTCTAAGCTCTTCACGACTCTTGGCATTTTTAGGCTGAACATTTGCAAATTAAAACACTGTATTAATAAAATTTAAATACTTACCAAATTGTTCAACAATGAGAAGAAACTCTGGCGGTATTTTCTTAAAGAGGTTTCGAATTCCGCATAGCCTGCAGAGGAGGTCTCTTCAGATGTTACATGTTTGTTTATTGCCTCATATAAATCTTTGTAAGGATTCCATAGATCTTCACTTTTTGCTGAAAGGATTGTTTATATAGATTACAGATTATCAATTAATGTAATTTACCTTCGGTCATTGTGACTTTTTAAATTTATTTATTTAATTTTTTCAATCAACATCTGTTAAAAAGCGGCATAGCACGACAAGTTTGTAGGTTATATTTGCAATTTTGACAATTTTTGACAGTCACTTGTTTTGAATTTCGATTAACGAACACAGAGGGCCAGAAAGCGCACAAACCAAAAAGAAGTTCGAAACTAATTAATTAATTAAATAATTGCGGCATGCCTAAAATGGAGTTAACATTAAATAATAGCATTATTAATAAATAACAGTTTCAAGCGATAGTGTAAGTAAAAATAATTTTTAACACCCTAAATAATTACACAATTCGCTTCACAGGAAAATAAAAAACAAAATTTAATGAAAATTAAATTTATTTTAAATATATTATAATATTCTACAGACGTAACACTTTCGCAGTAATATATCTTCATTCTGTAAAGTACGCTTTGTTTCTCTTTTTAAATCTTTGCCGAAAATAGAACAATTTCGAATATTACATTAAATCTTCTAAAACTATTCGGAGATATTACATCATAATAAATATTGTACAGTTTATGGTAGTAGTAGGTACAGTAAAGGTGTTTCATATTCAACAACACACACATCGTGGACAGACTTGAGTTTACATTGAGTTAATTTAATTAATTATTGACTCGGTCAACTACGAAGAGCAAATCTCCATTTGAGTATTATCATTAAAAAATAATCAACAATAATAACATTGTAAATAGATTATTATGCAATATGTATAGAATTATCAACAGATGCTTATAATAATAATAATTTCAAAAATCGAAAAGAAATGCAATATAATAATTAAAATCTTGAGGAATGTTGAAAGTCGTCGTCATCGTTTAAAGCCCGTTAAGTTCATCTGTCCATGGGGTACCAAGTTGCTGTTGGACTCTCTGTTCGATTTGCTGAAACGAAAAGCAATGTGTTACCTTGCAAGGCAATGCAACGTGCCGGATATTATCATTTATTAATACTATCCTAAGATTACGATTAGTTAGTATAAGCATTTTAGTCGTGTAAAAAGGTGCCCTAAAATTGCGTGGAAGAACTCTGCAAATGACCAACAAAACGTTATCGGTGCCTGATTGCTCGGGGTCGTACTTGGTTAGAAGAGGGGTTTATTATTTACCGGTTCAGGGGGGTGCCCAACCACCAGCCAACGAGCCCAACCAAAATGTATCTCTTACCCTTTGAATGTTAGCATTTCGCCGGTGTCTGGCGAGCAACTCAAGTTCGGTAAGATAGGCCAAACTTTCAGACTTAACAATGGCCCCTTCCAATTCGGGACACAATTGTATGGCCGGAACGTTGCTGTTGCTATTGAGACGCTTACTTTTTCGTCTCAGCAAAGACTTGACGTTCCAGGACGAAGGCACTGTTGGCGTCGTCGCCAAAGAGGACTCGCTGTTGCGTTTCTTGTTTTTGCTATCGGTATCGATATCTGAAGATACGGGAGGAGGTATCCCTTGGGAACTGTCTTCCTTGGTTTCTGTTACGGGCTGGTTATCTCCGGAAATATTGACTAGAGTTATTGATTTACCTTTCTTGAGCGCATCGGTGGGTGGTGCGAACAGCGAGATGACCGCCGTCGACTTAGTGTTGTGTATTGTGTAGGCTAGTGTATTGTTTGCGCGCAAATCGTTGAGGGAGGACCTCGCGGACCAACTGGTGGCCTCTGCTTTGCCGAAAGGTTTATCGGGGTTGAAATGATGATGATGATGATGGTGTGTGGGTGAACTATAGCCCGACGTGCTTTGCGAGTCACTAGATTGGACAACGACTGTACGAGCGCCCTTACCGTTCGCACACTGTGCTTTGTTGTCGAACGTAAAGAAATCTGGTTGTGGTGATGGATGTGCGTTTGGATGATGAGTCTTATGTATCGGCGGCGACCCGTCACCGCCACCGACCTTAACACTTAACGTCTTTTCACTATCACTGCGGCTAATACTGTTACTGGTCTTGTTTGCGCCCTTATCGTCGCCGTATTCGGCGGCCGGTGGACTCTCCAGATCCTGGATCATCTGTAACGCCGCCTCCAGCTCTTTCGAGAACTCCGCGTCGCTGTTCTTGCGCGCATCCTCTGCCGGCGCCGCCGCGTCCTTCTTATTAATTGCCGTCTGCAGTTCCTTCATTAGGGACGCATACTGCACCGGCTCTATTTGCGGACTGAGGTCGCCGCGACGCACCATCGTCACCGGTATCCTGCCCTCGTAGCAATCCTGTAGCTCCTGCTGATCCTGACTACTCTTGGCACTGTTCAGCCGCGACCTGAAAGTCTCCGGCTGCGTCAGTTGCTCCAGACAGTCGAACAGAGCTGGTTGGTTAATGTGGTGATTAATGTGATTTAGACTAAGCTGCGATGAAGTGGCGCTAAGCACGGCAGGTGAAGGTGAACGAGAGAAACTTTTCATGAAGGACAGTTTGCGGTTGCTGGTAGTATCGCTATTGTCGTGGTCGACTTCTTCGACGCGCACTACGACCGCCACGGGGTTCTCGGTAAGGACAGCCGAGGTGGCCACCGGCAGTCCGTCGACGTCGTCTTCTATCAAGCACTCGGTGTCTGCTACAACAATAACACCGTTCTCTAAGTCACCTTTTTGAGAGGGCGCGATTCCCTTTTGGTGCAGATAATAGTGATGCGAGGGACGCGGCGTGATGATCACATCCTGTCTACTAGGCAGCTTCAGATGGTACGCCCTCGCGTCCGATGGCGATTTGCTATTGAGTTTGGAGAACGTTCCGCCGCCACTAGAACCGCCGACCTCTGCATCGAAGACCCAACTCTGAGTGTACGAGTTGTACACCTGCGGCTTCGTCGTCTTGGCCTGCAATGCACGAATGAAAATAATATTGGATGCTGTATGGTTTGTGCCACTTCTCATCACACTCAAAGAGAATTCAATCGACAGTCATGAGACAGACGCTGCTCGTTTTTACGTAACACCGCGCGCGCGATACTTCTTAAACAATATGCGATGTGATCATATTCGCTATGTACGTAACATCATACACTTGCATCACGCGTCTTATTTACTTATGTATTTATTTATTTATTACAGCTACTCGGATTGTTGTACTGAGCGGCGATAATTATGATGGGTGATGCTGATGAATGAACGCACCAGAGGAGATGTGTCGTGTTTGTGCGAACCGAATACCTATATGCAGCAGGTATGCTGTTGCGGTATCTGCACATATACTCACCCTAGGAATTATGTACTCGATATCTGAAACCTGTTCGTGCGAACCGCGCAAATTCTTCTTCTTCTTCTTCTTTTTGTTCAAACTGGACCGTGTGGTTTGCATTGAGCAGAAAGTGAGTTGGCTATCGACGAATGATATCAAGATTATGCCTGCAGTTGCTGCCCGACTTGCACAAGATGCTAAAACAATCAATTTATTTATTTTTATTATTCCATCACCAACAGAATTATTTCTAATTTTTATTTACATTTTAATAAAATGTTGTATTGATTATAGAATGTAAATTTAAATCCAAAAAAATGTAATTTTAAAATTTTAAAATTTTTTTGGTAAAAACAAAATTGTGATACGAAAACATAATTTAAATTACCGAAGGCAACCATTACAATATTTCATAATTTCTATATGCAAATGACGAAGTTTTAAATCTAGGTCCGGTACCAAATACCATCAGCAGTCTTACTTCTCGATAATGTTTCTTCAAAACCAGCCAATCTTTTCGATAACACCTTCAGAAACCACAATAATATTGCATCGCTGCTTTATTTTGTTTTTAAGTTCTAATAATAGGTTCAAAATGCACCTCACTCACCTGTGACTTAACATTAAATTAAATATGTCTTTAAAATATTCTGGTTGAGCAATCGCGCGTCCGGCCACCAAACTACAAGACAACTAACTAGTCGCGCAGTTGAATCTCGTTCGAATAATCTTTACTGAAACCGTGTCAGCAGGTAACTTACATAATAAACTTGTTCCTTTTTCATTCTTCATTGATGGATTAAGAAATTCTTAACTTTTTTTTTTTTAATGGTCTATGCTCTATCGATCAATTAACGATGGCTTCGAGCATTTTAATTTTATTCAGTTATTATTTTTAAAGTCAATTTATCAAATTACAGCTTATGTTGATTGAAAATTTCACTGACTAATTTAATTGCTTATTGAATTTTGGTTTTTCCTTTTTAGCAAATGATGCTTTTTAATTAGTGAATACGTTATTGCGGGAATTTTCAAGTGTGATATAACATCTTCGGATTTTTTTTTTTTTTTTCATTTTAGATACGAATCTGAGAAACACAAAAGTTAATATTATCTATAAGCCAGTTGTACTGCGTGTAATATATTAATATGCTATGTTACGCGAGTTATTAATATCGCAGAAATTCTTGCATTTTAAATTAATTAATTTTATCCTCTTATTTATTGCGTTTTCTTTGAAATAGGCATCTGTATTACTTTCGTGCTTTGCATATTTTATTCGTTTTATTTGGATGCTTTTTAACTTTTTTTTTAATGGCATATTTATTTGATTGTGCAATAGAATTAATTATAAAAACGCAAAAATTAATATAAATCTTAAAATTTCGCTCAAAATATTTGCTTTTGGTTTTTTCTTTGCAAAAACTTATGATTTTAGATAACTTTACTTTCTTCGGTCTTTAGATTTAAGTTTACTTTCTTCCAAGCAACTTATTGCTGTTTCTCCAATAATAATGATTTTTTTATAAAGTATTTCCGGGCAATTGTTGTGAGAGTCAAGAAGTAACGTTTGACTTTTAGTACCTTCAAATAGGTATGACATTTATTTAAAACCACTTCTTGATTACTATTTAATACTAAACTTCTAACTAAAAAGTTCTTAGTTTTTTTTTTGTAAAACCAAAAGTAATAACAGTTTAACAAAAATTAGGTCAATTTAAAATATTTTCGTTAACCGGTATGTCATGACTTTTTTATTTATATTTTATATCTATTTGAAATTATTCTTTTCTTTATGTTAAACTAAATTTATTATTATATTTATACAATGCAAATTGTTACTGTGGTCATGAGCTACATAGAAGTACTAGAAAAATACTCCAACAACCGCCTAATAATTATTATTATTGCTTTGTATACATAAAGCATTTTGTATATTTAATGTCAATAGATTAACAACTAATTTTAATATAAATTTTATTTATTGAAAAAGTTGTCATGCAAGTTGGAGTTGAATTTGTATTCAATGTTTAAATTCAAAAAAAATCTGTTTTATTATTTTAAATAATTTGTTATATTTTAAGTGCTTACTTTTTAAAAGCTCTATTTTATTAATTGAAAATTGAGTAAATTATAAATAATAAAAAAAAAACAAAAATAAAAAGATTTTATTGAATTTCTTCAAGGAAAGAAAAAAAAACTTACCATAAAGCAATAATATATTATACTGATGGATAAGAAGCAATTTGGGCAAATTCTCATTGTAGAATCCCCATTCTGATACGATAGCATTAGCGGTGTTGATAATAAGAATAGAGATGATCATATAGAGCAAGGATTCTTGTCGTCCTGGCGAAACTTGTCCGCAACAAGCGACCATTCCTATTCCAATGCCCATAAATATATTCTGCACACAGAAACAGAAAAAAAAAGATAAAAAAAAACGAAGAAATAAAAAATCGTAAAACTCTTTGTGCACGAGGATAATATTACCCATAGTCCTGCTATCAGATTACATCCCAGGACGAAGGAAGGAATTGCCAGCACGAAGAATATGCCCGCAACCAATTGAGCAGCTCCGCAGGACACATACAATACGCTCCATGTTACGTGCAGGAAGGACCACACGCGGCCACAACCTGAGCACATTACTTAATTTCTTTCTCACTGAAACAATAACACAATATAACATTACTTACAAGGCGGCTAGACATCCATGAAACATGTTACATGTTACGTTAATAGCCTAGTCTACTAGTAGGTAATACTCCTCCAGTAGGCTACTATTATACTATATCGTATGCTTTGTTTATCTTATAATTAAATAACACTTTTTTCACTTGCGGATAAACAGTCGTTTGTTTTCTGATGCTTATCTGATGCATTATTTAATCCTCTTTTCTGATTTAATTAATTATAAACTTGCTAGAGGTGTGAAAATGTTCGATTAGCCATTTATTTTTTTTTAATCAAATGCTGCTTTTTAAATTTAATATTTAAATTTTGGAAATTTTTCACTTTTTAAAATAGAAAAATTTCTTGCTTTTTATTTTTATATTGAATTTTGTATAAGTTATTAAAAAAAAAACGTTTTATGCTGAAGATGTTAGATGAAGATGTTGATTTTATGGTGCTTCATACAGAAATTAGTTATTTATGAATTATTGTTAGATAATATTAATAATAAAGGTAGATAAATAAAGTATATCTGTTACTTATTTAAAATTTTTAATTTATATTGAAATTGAAACAGAAGTAAGTGCAAAAAATGAATTAATCTATTTAAATTGTTAAAACAGAAACAAGTTTACAGCCTCCTGTTTAATTTAATCTACATATACAGTTTATGATTATTTTCAATTGTTTTTATAAGAAGATGATGAAATAAAAATAGAAACTGAGAAATTAAAACAAATTGTAAATTTTAATTAATTATTTGATAAAAATATAAAATTAAAAATTCTTCTGCATCTGAAAAAGCAGTGCTTTCTTTTCTTAAATCTTTTATTTTATGGATACAAAAAGGTTGCTTTTTTATTAATAAATAAGTCATTTTTATAAACACATTTCTCATGTCGATCTTGTAAAACTACTATTACCTGCATATAAAATTTTACTTTTTTATTAATCATAAAATAACGGAATCTCCAGTGGTCGAAAACATTTTTGTGGGTGAAAAAGTAGGTTACAATTTTTCCGCTTAGACTTAGATTATCAATAAAATGTAAACTCTTTACTTTAGACAGGAACAAAATGAACCAATAAAAAATCCAATTTAATTAGCGGTTCTATTTGGTTAGCATATAATATTGAATGTGAAATTTTAGTGAATTCTTCTAAAAAGTAAAAAATATATTTTTGATCAAAGTTTGCTTTTGTGGAAATCAAAATATTTTTTTTTAATTCTTGAAATTATGATCTGAAATATTTGGGCTTAATCTCTTTTGTTTTTCTTTTTTATTAAAAAAAATGAGATTATTAATAACACACACAAATATTAATTTATATAAAAAAAAACCAAGAAATGAATATTTGTGATGTTTTCGTTATGTTTGAAAAGGACTATCCATTCCATTCATGATGTATAGTGAAATTTTCCCTCGTAATTTATAGGGCATGACACCCTTTATCAAAATCAGAAATAAAATTTCATTCACATCTTTCCGGTTTTCCGGAAATAATTTTTAAGTTCACCATAATCATTACCAGTACGAATGGGCAACAAGAGCAGCATAAAAGTAGTTTTCTCATAAGTCATTCATTCATTTCTTTAATTTTTACGCTTAATTTTAAGGAAATATTGGCCACTATCAAAATCAAAAATAAAGTTTAATCTATATTTTCTTCACTTCCTACAAATAACTTTAAAGTGCGCGGTATATGCTCTTAGAGAGTATGTTCAAGATGTCCACATTTATATCAATAACTCTAAAAAGTTTCCGCTTTGATTTTTTGATTTTCACTTTTATTTTATGGAGCATACTGCTCTTTATCAAAATCAAATACAAAATTTCATCTACGTTTTTTTTTTGTGTTCCGGAAATATTTTTTAATTGCGCGGGGTCCATATAGTTTATGGAAGGCGAGTAGAACTTAAAAATCATTTTTTCTCAAAATCCACTAATTGGATTTTAAAATTTTCAGTCCAAAATTATACGATACATTGTCCGTTATCAAAATCCAGAATAAACAAAAATCGATATTTTTCCCGTTTGCCGGAAATAATTTTTAAATGCTTGTGCAACATGTATTTTCTATATCGACGTAAAAGAGGCAAAAGCAAACATGGAAAGCTAAGAGTGGATATTTCATTACTTTTTGACATCTATTATTAGAATTTAATGCATTTAATTAAAACAAAAACCCAGAAAAATATTTTTGCTTGATCTGTGTTAATCACCCGTTGATCTCATTTTGAAATATTAAAAAATGGTTTAATCTACTTTTAACTGAAATTGCGGGCATTATTTAAATTTAAACTTAAATGTGCTTGAATAATATTTACTTAACGTTAAACCAATATTGTAAAATTTAAAATACATTGCGTATGTACATAAAGAGTATATTAAATATCAAATATTGGAACACAAAGAGTGTCAATAGTCAACCCCTGAACGCATCTAACAAAAGCGCCATTTTAACAACCGCGCGTCAATTGTTTCAGAAACAAAAATCATCTCCTTTATTTTTATTTTTAGAAGTGTAATTTGAATATTTTAATTTCCAAACCGATTAATGTTGAAATTAAATAAATTTATATATTTTAAAAATATATGATATGTCTTATAACATTTCATATTGCATGATGTAACATTTATATAAACAATTTTAGAAAATGCGTAATGACTTGGCTAGCAAATATAAACGGTTTTATTAGCCGACTAATGAAACTAATTTGTGGATATGATCAATTAGTGTATACGTGAAACTTGATAATTTATAAATATATGCATTTGCTCAACTTTATAACTGCGCGCGAACAGAGAGAAAGAAGTAAACATTAATTTTTTGATTTATTGGTCACGATTTTTTAACTGTTTAACTGTTTATATAAATGTTCAAATACAAAAATGTAATGAACAAAAAAATACATTTCTGGAAATAAATTAGTTATTAAAATTTACAATTAATTACTTTTTGGTTTTTTAATTAAAACAACTGTCTGTACTAATAAATTAAAAAAAAAAAACAGGAAACCCAAAGACTGAAAAGAATATAAAACCTTTTATTTTATATGGAAAACTTATTATTTGTATCTATTTTATACATTGCACCTTGAAATTTTTTACAAATATAATATAGAAATGTAAAATTCCTTTTTAATAAGCCGCACTAAGTATCTCCAATTAAAACAACACATTAGTTCGTTAGTGCTATCTATCAGTAGAAAATAATTGTGTTTACAGGAATTTATAAGATGCAATAACAAACCGATTATCATTTTATTATATTATTATCAACAGAAAAATATAGATAAATAATTGTTGGTTTGATTTTTATGACTTATAGACGCAAATAGAATATAGCATCAATTATTAATTTGTACATCCGCTGTCTTATTTTGGTACGTGACATGTCAACCACTTCCTTATTTATCAAAGCCAGGCGATTAACAATATGTTTATTACTCTCATCATAAACATTATTTATGAACTGACGTTCTTGAATAAAGAAGATTTGTAATGCAAAAAGTCTCTAATTGTTAAATTGTGAGTACTATTTGGCGAAAGAAAAAAACGACGGATGTTCTCACAGTAATCGCTCGCATAGAAAGACATCTAAGCGCTAAACAAACAAGAGAACATTGAACATATACAGTGAGTTACAAAATTTAGTATTTAACTGTTTTTTTTTTTTAATTTTAATTATATCTTTTTTTACTGCTCCCCACCCATTATAATTAATCACACCGATTAAATACTTAAGAGGTAGCACTCAATGAGCAGTATTTTTACATTTTTTTTAACTGGTATTTTTAGTTTTTATGCATCATCCTTTTGAAAAACTAATTTTGAATTTGGCGCCCTCACGTAACTATAGTAATAGTAATAATTGTTTGACAGCTCTTAGCAATAGACCAGTTAAATATTATGGATGCTGCTTTTTATTATTGCGATATTATTTTAATTAAAATTAAAATGAATGATGGTGCCAATTAATCATAAGGTTTTTATTATCCCCATCTTTTGGTTTATCATCACCAATAATTATCTACTACTATTTCACTATAAATTAATATGACAACTATGAAAAGCAACAACCACATTATTTAGCTGGACCGCTATTGGCCTGTGCTATTGGCGGATGTTAATATATTAAAAATAAGGGCGCGAAATTCAAAATTAACGTTTTTCAAAAAGCAACTGCATTAAAACTATAAATGATACTGCTTCAAAAAATGGAAATAAGTGCTCCTTATTGAATACTATCACATAATGATTTTAACGTTTTGAAAAATTCTAATGGGGAGTAGAAAAATAAATAAAATTTTAATTTTCATGTAATTTGCAGTAATAATCGGACGGAACACGCAAAACCCTGTATTTATTAACACTAAATTTAAATATTTTGAAGGTATTTAAATTAAATAATAAAACCAAAAACATTTTAAATTACCGCTTTTACAGTCATAAAAAATAAATATTTAAGCAAATATAGGTAATAGAAAAAGAAAACAGAATAAAATTAAAATAAAAAAAAATAAAAAACTGTGAGAAAAGTCGTTAATTAGCATTTAATGATTTTGCAGAACGATAAATATTTGTCAAACTATTTCTGTATCCTGTAGATAAAGCAGCGACTAATAGCTAATAGTGAATAAGAAGCACAAGCAGACATATTATAAAATTTAAAGAAGAAGAAGAGAAGGGCATCCATAAGTACATAGTAATGGCAAAGAGAGGCATCAGCAGCAAGCAGCAAGCAGCACACACTAGCAATAGCAAAGTTGTTCTCTCATCCGTGATGATGGGAAGAAGAAGCGGCAGGCTGCATTATAAAGCAATTATTCCTATTATTACATGTTTCTTGTTCTTGTGTCCGTCAGTGGCGAGCGTGCAAACAAGTGTAATAATTTAATAAGGCCGAATAGAATGCAAAAGAAAGACGCTGGCCAGGCAGCCAAGAATCCACAACAGCTAACGACTAAGGTCGTATAAAAGTAATGAAACTATGGAAAAAAGTGAATTTATAAATAATAAATCGTTCGGGCCGCTCGCTGCAAAATAAAAGAGAAAGGCATCTATCTAACTCATTCACTCACTCGTTCACTTCTTTTCAACTTACTAACATAGAGCATAATTGAGATATCTGTGCAGTCTCTTGCTCTCTATATGTGTGGATACTTATGCAAATCATGCAAATTTTATTGCCAATTTATTCATTAAAAAGCGGAAGTTCCTCTCAAATAGATTTCGTAATCGGGTAATTAATTAATGACAGTTTTTTTTTTATAGTTGCACTTTTTTACTTGCGTAATATTTAATCAGTAATTTTTAATAATTGATTATTTTTTAAATAATTTTTATTAATTAACTGCTGAAGGAATAAACAATTAAAAACTTACAGATAAATTAATAAACTAATCATTTACTGATTGATAAATTTATATTATTTGTTTAAGAAAAATTTAGAAGTTTTTTTTTTAATAAAAAATCTTTCTCATAAAATACTTTTTCTGAGCTATATATTTTTTAAATATTTTTTAATTTAAATTTGAATTAAATTTATTTTTTACCATATTTCACTTTGATTTTATTAAATATTAATTAACTTCACGCGCTTCAACTCACGTAACTAACAGCTGACTTTATAATTTTGATTTTAATTAATTTTACTATGATAGTGGCCAAAAATAAAATGATTTGATTTTCGCATTTCTCCTAAATAAATATATAATATACAGGGAACTACTATATTTTCAGGTAGCTTATTATAGAACTAATGTGAGGAGTTTATTTAATGTGACCATTTTAA
>JASKGO010006120.1:0-27547 GCA_030556065.1 Holobus sp. GC000080
AACTTTAATTACTGTTTTATAATGATGTGCTTAATCGAAAAAAATATTTACTGAAAAAATATTTAGTTCATTAAATTGCTGTCACTACTGGAATGTATAAAATATGAAGGCGCCGGGTATTCTTATTGATTTTAACCTCTAATAAAAAGAAAATTAAACATTCTAATAATATGCTGTTCAATTTGAAAAATATTTATGAAACCGATTAAATTACCTTTTTCAAATAAATAAAAAGCAATTTTTTTTTTAATTTTTTTTTTTTCACTTCCATTTCTGTATTTTTTGTAAATGCGAAAGCGCCAGTCATTAAAAATCCCAAACAAATGAGTCGAAAACAAAATTTTAAATAGAATTTAATGTTTTATTTTAATTAATAAAAATTGGGAAGCTATTATATTAAATATTTAATTAAAAAACACATTTTAAAAATTGCTTTAGCTACCCGAGTGACTAAAACATGAATACAGTGATTAATTTTTAATTTTATTATTTTTAACCACAAACAAAATAGGATAACGGAATTATCTAAAAGTAAATTCTTTAATCAAATTGTTTTTCAATAAAAAAATATTTCTCAATGCCCTAAAAACGAAATCAAGCCGAAAAAAATTTAAATGTATTTATTTAAAAAAGAAGTTTCAAAATTAAATAAAACAAATCGGAATTTAAAATCATTAAGAAAAAAAAACGATTTAAATCAATAATTTTAAGTTATCAAATGAAAAACTGAATTCCTCGTAATATTTCAACATATGTAAGCCAAAAATAGTTTTTTTTTATTTGTTTTCTAGTTTTACAAAAAAATCAACATTAATTTTCCTAAAAAAGGAAAAATGATCAACAAAGACAAGTTTTTTTTTATCGAATAACTGTTGAAAATTAATAAATTATATTGCCAAAGTTTCAAGGAGACATGTAAATTATTTAAATTAATAAAATATCTAATAAATTTCCAGTTTCTCTACTTTTCTTTTTTTTTCAAAACTCTTGCAATAAATGACGCAAAATTATTATTTAACTCTGCTGCACTTTCTTTTCAATCATTTCAATCCAACTTGTCGGCTGTACAAAAACAGAACCCTTTTCGCAACGAACCCTCAGTCCAAAGTGCGCATTTTTTTCTTTGTTTCTAATGGTAACCAAATCTTTTTCCTCATCTTCTTCATGCGCAATTTTATCATCAACATGGCAAGACTGACTCCATATAAACGTTTCGCATTTCTCCAGAAAATCAGGAGACAATTGCAAGGTAACACTGCCAGTTTCGCGAATGGTGATATCGGAATTACGCGTTAATTTCTGAATTTGAACATCGATTTTCCCCTTTTGCAAGGCAACAGATAATGCGCCATCGAATCCCACCAAATTTACCTCGGCTTCCTTCAAACTTTCAATCCGGCACCTTTTGTGGACATTATTCAAATTCATTTTGCCGCTATGGGTTAAGAAATAGCTTTCGTTTGCATAACACGAGCCGGTGTTTAATGATCCTTCGACTGTTTCCATCCTGAGGCCTTCCGCTTTGATTTTATTTGCAAAAATACTCTGAAAATAAATCAATAAATACATTTTAAATTAGGCAAATGCTAATTTAATTCTTACGCCCTTGTTTTTGGCATGTAACGTAACAATTGTTGCTTGCAGAACTCCTTCAGTGTTAATATTGCCATTTCTAGTACCGACTGAATACTCTTTGGACTGGCAATCGCCAACAGAAACGTTGCCCTCTTCACTGAAGATACGAATTGCCTCGCCGTACAGATTGCCCACTTTTACATCACCAACAGATGACAAATTTAAATCTTCAAAACAAAAATGAAATTGCAATTAATTTATAATAAATAAAATTAAGAAAAAAGCGGAAAACTTACTTGATTTGTAAGGAATATACAATTCACAAACTGAAGGTTTGTCCGAAGATTCATTTTCTTCATTATTTGAAGACAAATTAATCGTTTTTCCAATCTGATTTACACTAATTATTCTATCAGAAACAATTTTCAGAGTGTCAGTAGCTTTATCAGTAGGATCATTAGGTATAATTGTAGTGTTACAAGATAATATGGCATTGATGTTGCACGTAGTGGAGACTTCATAGGTTTTTTCATGAGAACAGAATGCTTTGGCAAGGTTTGAAAAACTGGGCAGCTCTATAAAAGCTCTTCGCACAAATGTGTATAACATTTCTGCTGTCTATTTTGTTGTTAACAGTGGTTAACAGTAAAAAATTCAATCAAATATCTATGATGTATTATTTTGAAAGATTGTTGTTTTGTTTACTTGTTAAATAAATAATAAATTACATTATTTAAATCATAATTTAGTTTTAGTTTTTTGCTTGAACTGTTGCCTTCAAAAAAATAAAGTTTCTTACCATCAAAAACATCAATTTTTGCAAATTTTACATTCTTTTACATCCCAGAATAATTAATTCCTTTATTTATTGTAATTTAGCAGTATAATAATTAATTTAGCGACAATAACAACAACAAATTACTTTGCGCAAAATAGTTCGGCAAGTCTGAAAAATTAAAGGTTAGAAACTGCAGTTTAAGAAATGAGACACCAGGGAGCAGTAGGTGCAGTTCTTTGTAATACAAATTTATCAAATGAAAAAGCGCAATAATTTTTTTCAAAAAACAACAAATGCACAAAGAATTTTTTCACTTTTTAACACAAAAATTATATAATTTATGTTTCCACACACATTTCAGTGGAAATGTATTCTAAAACTTGTTTATATTCGCAACTAATTAAGATTATATTTTTCAAAATGTATATTCGTTTAAATTTTATTCAATTAAAATCTTAATTAGCATAAATAAATAAAAATATTCTAGTTTTAGGTTCTCTAATTATCAAAGAAACCACTTATGAAAAAAAAACTTTTAGATTATTCGTTATAGTTCAAAATTAACGAATTAAAAAGAAATTGAATTTTAAAAAAAAACGGCAGTTAAAAATGAATTTAAATACACTTTACGTACAAATTTGAATTAATTAATTCGTTATTTATGTAGTAAATGTAGTTAGTGCAAATATTTCAATGTAATTATTATAATAGAGTTAAAAAAAAATGTTAAAAAGTTAATAGAATAGCTTTTGCAAATTGCAAATTGCAATTTCCAAAGAAAAAAAATGAAAATAAAAACATTTGCAAAAGGAATAATTTCAAAGCACTAAGTCGTTTTAATAGTCTTTTAGTTGGACATACGAATGAGAAACAATAGACAATTATTTGAAAGTGCCGGCAGATAGGTTTGAGCGGTAACGAGCAAGGAGAAGAGGCAAAAAAGTATATTAGTTTTTCGAATAAATTGCACATTAAGATAGCGCAAAGTAAATGTTCATTAAAGCCGTTGTGGCAATTATCCATGATTACAAGAGCCCAATAACCAATGAGAAAGGAGCGAAGAAATTGATGAAAACACAAACAACAGTCGCTAAACAAGAAAAAACTAAGAAACAAGAGACAAAACAGAAAAAGCAAAGCTTAAGCAAGCAAAAGAAGAAGAAGAAGAAGTAAAAGGGCAATGGAGTTTAAAGAATAAGGCACTTTAAAGGCAGATGATTAATTAGTATGGAAAATGTGAGAAAATGTGCGTGCAATTATGAGATTGCCAGCCACATAAATCGGTTATATGCGAAGTACTAAGAGACTACGAAGAAGTGCAAGAAGAAGAAGAAGCAGCAGCAGCAGCCAGTGAGGAATCGACGACGAGACGAGCACGCATCGAATCACAAATGCGATTCTCGGAAAGGGCTCCGAAGTGGGCACACTAAGTAGAAAAAATCGACATTCTTGGAGACATAAAACTTTTATAGTGAACGATAATTGCGTCCGAGAATACGGACGCACACTAATAAAGTATGTACTGTACGTGTGGAGCGTGGATTCGTATAGTAACGGCGAGTATAAAACTAGTTTTACGCCTTTTTCTTCTCTCGCAGTCGCATCTCTCCGCACTGTTCTTCGGCGGCCCGCGAAGAAGCTGCGGATGAGGAGACGACGGAGACGGAGAAAAGTGACGTGTGAATAAAAAGGATATACGGAGCTAATGGCTGCGTCTGACTCCTTTTTCATATCGACTGCACCTCATACATATTAAATATATTTGCACCATGTACGGCCTTTTCTTCTTCTTCTTCTTCTTCTTCTTCTTCTTCTTCTACTACTACTTCTTCGTATTTAGCTTCTTATAGGCTTTAAGCTGCCTCTTCTTAGGCTTTAGCTCAGTTCACTCTCTGCTCTTCTTATCTCTTCTTTTTTTTTATTTTTTTTTTCCTTTTTCTAGTTGTTCTTTGCATGCTTTGCCTCTAATTATCTGCTCTGAAATAAACAAAAAAAAAACAAGAAAAAAAAAACAAAGCAAAACTATTCCCTGAAACTGAAAGAGGAGACTTTATGCAAATTTTTAATGGCGCCCATCAATAAAGCCGTGGCACGAATGACACTCTGCATTAATCTGCTGATGGCAAACATGTTTGCAATCTTCTTCTTCTTCGCCTTTCGAACCTCGAGCTGATGCAACTGCAACAAATGCAGCCAGCATCCCCTTTTACCTATTCTTTTTATCTTTCGCATTTTGCGTTTGGACTGTTTGTGGAGTTGCTCTGCAAAAAAATATATATACAGTGCATAATTTAGTGGTCATTAATATTTCATGGGCGAACGGTGAACGTTTTGTTAACGATCTGTAATTTTTGTTTATTATTATTAGAATATTGTAGAAGCGGTTAAAGATTTTTAAAAAAGTAGTTTTTGCGTGATGCGAATACACAGAATATATATCTTTTGCAAACTTGTTCTTTAATTTTTTTTTTATTTTTATTTTTATTTCTTATAGAGAAACCATTAAATGGAGGATTACTTAAGCAGGTTTTCGAAGGATTAACATTTATTATTATTTGCTTTTTCTTTAGTAGTGCAAAAGGAATTGGTAGCAATTGAAGGATATATTTTTAGAAATAGTCAGTTTTAATGAATTATATAAAAAAATGAAACATAAATTTGTATTTTAATTTTAATTTCTGATGTGATTTAATTTTTTCTTTGGAATAATTTTTGTCTCCTTTTTTTAGTTTTTATTAATTTTTTTAAATAATTTTAACAGTTTTTGATTTTTAAAGTTCTGAATAAACAATTGCATTGAGGAAAGAATAAAACAAAGGTTAAAATAATAAATTTCCAAGTTAAAAACCATTTAAATAATATTTTTGAAATTTATGTGGCCAGAAATTAATATTTCTTTTTTTTTCAAATGCCACAACATTCTTGATTAAAAAAAATATTTTAAAAATTTAAATTTATTCTGTTTTAAACCACATAAATTCAAAAATTTCATTTAAATTTTATTTTAAGTGAAAGTGAACATATATTGTTTTAACTTTTTTTTTTTAATTAAGTTATACTAATATATTAATTAAAAAAAAGGTAAAAGTTAATAGAAATTTTATAAAAATACCTTTTTTTTAATTTGGTAAATTAAAATAACTTACCCAATTGCAATAAAACTCTAAAAAAAATTAAATTAAAATTATTTCTTCCCAGAAACAAAACAAATGAATAGATTAATTTACAAATTAATTAATATAAAACAACAACAAACATGTTAATTAATGCACAATTTAAATTAGTTTAAAAAGATAAGCGTTAAAACAAGAATACCCATAATGAATAATAATAAAAAAACTTAATGCCACTTCCGCTTTGTCCATTAAAATTTATAACAAATAAGAAAATAAGAGCGCTTTTAAAGCGAACCAAAAACCGTAATTATTCATCAAAAGATAAATGTTCAAAACATTAATGTTTTTAGCTTTTTAAATCTACAGAAAAAAGCAATTATTGGCGCCATTTAGCAAAACAAAACCAAAAAAAAAGCAATTAACTAAATACCAATAGTCAACAGAAATATAAAAAGCTTTTTAAAAACCATTAATAATTAACCGCAAAGAACGACAAAATTAAACTAAGAAAAGCAATCAATTGTCGCAATCGAAATAAATCTACAAATTATACAATTTTTACACGAAATAATTATTTTTTCGATTAACGATTAAAATAAAATTAAAAAGAAATCCATTTTGGTAACTTAAACATCCAGAAAATGGCAAACTGATGCGAGAAAAAGGAACTCCTCAACCGCTGGCAATTCGAATTCACGCCAACGGTGGTGGAGTTACCAGGTCTCGCAATTCATCCACAAAATCGAATCGCAAAGGGTCCACTTTAGAAGTAAAATAACAAAAATAGAGACCACTTAAGGCCCCCGGCGCACGAAATAAGCGGCATTTTAGAACCGCACAAACCGCGCGCGCGAAGAAATTAAAAAGCAACCAGAAAAACAGAAAAAAGACCCGCGGTATACCATCGGAGCAGCAGACCTCAAGCAAAAAGATGTTAAAAAAGAAAAAGAGAGAGAAAAAAAGAGGTAGTCGGCATAAAGCGCGAATTCTTGTCTGGCAATGCAAAATTTATGCGAAAGAGACCTGATTTGCAAATTAATGCGGTGCCTGGCCATACCTTATTTTATTTATTTATACAATAATATTGGCCGCTGTTCTTTCCATATAATAAATATACAAATAAGTATGTGCTTGCTTTGCTGCTGGTGAGACAACACCTTGACTTTGACTCGCCTCGCGATACGGAATTACCACGGATCTAGCCCGACGGCCATCTTATGGAAATGGAAATACAAATAATAGAAGCAAAAAATAATTAAAAAGGCAAAAGAATTGGTAAAAGTGACCGACAGTTGGCCGGGGAGAGAGCGCGAGTTCGATTACCCTTTAGCCGATGCCCGATGGGTCACCCCGAGACCAGTCCCACTTCAAATCGAGCACTAGTTTAGTGTGGTAACTGGTAATAATTAAAAAAGTGCACACGCATCAGACAGGAGGAACAAAGATGCGAGCGAGCCCCCCATCGACCTCCGGCAGGTTATTGCCAGCGTACCTGACCTTGTGAGGCCAACCCCACCTGTAGATGATAAAATAATCCCACATTATTATGTTAATCGAGGCCCCGTCGTCCGTTGCGGCCGCCATTACGCACCTCTTCGACCTCTTCGCAGCCAGTCAGGGTGTTGGACACCCGGTACACCCTACTGGATCTACGGCAGGTGCACCCGGTATACCCGTAATTACGAAACGCAACCACCGCCAGACCGTGACCCAAACCAACGGCTTCTGTTCTCTTTACTTCTTTAGTTTTACTTTTTCAGTTTTTTTTTCTTTTTTTAATTCTTTTGTTGTCTACTATACCAACACTTGAAACACTTGCTAATAAACTCTAAATGAATACAAATTAGAAAAAGGAAAAATTATGCAGAGGGTACCTTCTTTGCGCTTCTCCAAAAAAATTGGGTTTTTTCTTCTTCTTCTTTTTGCAGAAATCTAAGTTCTCGGAGCACTTTCTGGACAATCTATAGGAATTCAAATCGCGATCGATGGAATATAAAATCGAACCGGTCGTTGGTTTTGCGCAAAATTGAGCGACTTAAGCGTGTGGCGACTGAGTGACTGAGTCGGACTGACCGGCGCTCTTGCCGTGGCCGCTAGACAGATAAAAAGAGGCAGCAGCGGCAACGAGAGCAGAGGGGGACGCGCAGCACACACGAAGAAGAATGAAAAAAAGAAGGCGCCCCGCGCTAAAAAGTCACCACCACCGGTTATTCTTTCTTTTACCAAGAGAGTTAAGTAACTAACTCACTTTTGTGGTGGTTCTGGCTGCTGCCACCGTGCTCGTTGGCCACAAGAAGAGACGAGCACACGAGCACACCTCTCGTCATGTCTATGATCTTTCTTTGCTCTTTCTATAGATCTTCCTTCGGTTCGGTGCTGGTGTTGGTAAGTTTCTGTATGTGTGTTTAAGAGCGCGTCTGCAGGTTTCCTCCGTGGCTTTAGCGGCTGCTGCTGCTGTTGTTGCTGCTGCTGCCTTTTTTGATGTTTCATTCGTTCGGCCAACGGACACGAAGAGCAGCAAGTTGCCCGTTTGGCGAAATATGCATTATTTCTGTCTGTCTGCTTGCTGTGTGTGTTGTAATTTTTATGGGCACTCTCTGTGTCTATCGCGGTCCCCTTCGCGCGCTTCCAAGCCCAACCATCTATGCTGGTTGCCTTGCTGCTGCCGGTGACGGAATGCGGGATCCTCAAAGCCAATGCCTTTTATGCGCTTTATTTTCATTATAACTTCTTTTTTTATTTCTTTACTTTTTGCTTTTCTTTGTATGTTTGACTGGTACGTGTTGCAAATTAAGATTCGGTTGGTTTTTTTTTTATATAAAAAATTAAGGAATTTCTATAGAAAATTTTATTTTATTAATAAATATTTTGTGGGCTGAAGGCTTTAAGTTTTAAATTTCGAAGTCATTTTTGAAGTTTTTTAGTTTGATTTTTGGTCATTTTTAACAAGCTTTGAACTTTGAACAATGCCAAGAGCATTGTTTTTACTTTATTGGGGGCACAGTAAAATATTTTTTAAAATTTCATACTAAATTTTTAATCATTTTGAATTTATTTCGGACTTTTTATAACTTTTGAATAGTAAAACATTGTTTACTTATTGTTTTATTGTGTATTGCAGCCAAAGTTTTTGAATGTAGGAAAAAGTTGGTAACAAGTTTTATGAAGTTATAAATTTATAAAAATAAAATGAAATCCAAGGGCAATTCTTAATTCGTTGGGGTCAAAGTTAATTCATTTTTTCTTTTGATTTCATAGTCAATTTCTGAGGATTTTGATTATACTTTGGATAACTTTTAACAACTTTTGAATGTTAAAAACAATGCTAAATTGATGGTTAGTTTAAAAAGTAAAATAAGAAAATTGTTTCATTAGTTTTTCTCTAAAAAATAAAATAAATTCTTTAAAGAAGAAAAAGTAACTGAAAACTTTATAAAGAAAAAAATGTTTTCTAATAAAAAATAAATAATTTACAATCGATTTAGTAACTATTTTATTAAATGGTTTTCTATGCCCAAAATTAAACCAAGCCAAGAACAGTTATAATAAATCCACAAATATTTAAAATGAAAAAAGTGAAAATGTTCCTTTTATGGGAAATTACAAAAATTAAACAATCTTTAAAAGATAACAATCAAAAATTTAACTTAAAAAAAAAAACAGAATCGTTATGAAAATAATGAAAAGCTAAAAAAGCAGCTTTATAAAAAAGTCACGTATTGTTAACACAATACAGTTGGTGTAGAGTGTAAGCAGCAGACATTTTTGTGCAGACAGTCACACGCATCAAGAAAGAAGAAAAGTTAATACAAGAACCGACGCCACGGTCAATAATATCTGCCGTGAGCCATCCGCGTTTGAAGACGTAGACAAGGACGCACGGCAACAGCCTTACAATGCTCACAGCCACGCAGCAGGAGGAGAAGAAGACGACGATGAAGCATAAGAAGAAGATCGTTACGGAGCAGAAGAGTTGAGTCGACCGCACCTTAGTTAGCAAGCGAGGCAAAGGATTCGTGAACAAGAGACCGGTTTCCTGAGATAGAGGATGATGCGTGTAAGTAATAATCGTGTGTGTGTGTGTGTGAGTGTGCAGTTGGTAGCTTAAGCTAAGCGAAATGGTCCCCCGTCTAATTGGTATTTGAGTGAAAACTATGCAAACAAATCAAGCGAGCCGTTGCGGCAGCCTAAGAGACAATACTTGTTATTTGGTCGTCGCAGCGACCCACTGCTCTTCGCGTATTCATCTACCGAGAAGCAATCGCTTTTTTCGACGCACCGGGGTTGTGGCATTTTTCAAGCGTCTATCATTACGGGGCCCTTTTTGCGCCGCAAGAAGAAGCGAAAAGAAGAAAACGACGGCGCAGTCCATAAATATTTAGCAATGGCAAGCATGTAATTTTGCGCCGCGGCGGTGTACATAGAGGGGCAATTAGCGTTTCTTGGGACGGGAGCGCGCTCCCTGGAAAGCCGCTTTTCCCTTTAGGGGCGGTCGCAACAGGTTCAACGACACTTTAATGCCTTTTTAGGTACGCGCCACTCCGCTGATGACCCTTTGTCTCTCTTTATTGCCGTGGCATTCTTCTTCAAAGCGCAATCTTCAATTACTCTGTGTGTGGAATTAGTAACAGACACTTGGCGCAAAATTAGTTACGAATAATGCAGCATTTGCTATGAGACAACAGGTTTCCAGTATTTAAATGTAAAGAACAATTTACAAACGTTGGCATTTTAAGTTCTGTTTAAGTTACTAATTGTTTGCATTTCATTTTAATTAATTCTGTTTTTTAATGTACATAATATATGTTTAAAATATATACATTTCTTAATAATAAAACATTACTTCTGTTTTGTTTTTTCAAGAACAAATTTTAACGGTTTTTTTATTTGAAAACTTTTAAACTTTTGAAATTCTACTGTTAAAGAAGTTGCATAACATTTTTTAATTGCTAACAGCGCCCTCAACTCTAAACAAATTAAAACTAACCTCACAAATAAATATCATCATAAAAAAAAGCTAAAATTAAAATTTTCAAAGCTGGCGATTGTAAATAAACATAAATAATAACAAATATCACAGCTGCGTTATTTCCAGAAAAACAAAAAACGTAACAAAAACTTATACAGTACAGAACTGAGAAATTCGCAATGGAGAATCTACCCAGTGCCAGTAACTCGCATGAAAACATGACAAAGGTGTGCATAATTTCAATAATATCTAAGCATTTCTAAAAGTAAACGTCTTATAGGATAGCATGTCTGGAAAATGTATATTGGATACATTGCTGACCCAACCAGTCAGTTCGAAACCGCTGGATTACATGAGAGCAGCTTACGCAGAATACACAAATCCACACTTGAAATTAAGTCTAGAACAGCAAGCTTCCCTTGTGAAAAGCATTGTAATGGAGCACTGCTACGCAAGACCCTACAGCTGGAGATCGGAATCGAATTTTTTGAGGCCGACGAAACTATTACTAAACGAAAAAACGGATGCTACTGATGATATAGAAAATATCGATGTGGTAACTGTCCCTGAGGAACCTCCACCTATTTATGATGTTAGTAAAGCTAAACGCTGCATGGAAGAATGCGAAAAACACGTCATGGGTATCAGAGATGAAGATTATGATGAGGATTGGACTAGTAAAGTACCAAAGTATGTATTTATTTTACATTTTTTCAATATAAATTGAAAGAATTAAAAGAAAAACCAAATAATAAATTGAAAATTAGGTATAACTGGACCGATATACAGCATCAGATTTATGAAGGAGTAATTACAATTCTTACCTGCGACAGAATGGCAAGATTGGCTTGCGAAGGATCGCTTAATGAAGCTGTTTTGCGCAGAAATATAATAGAAAAGTCAGTGCAAAGTTTTCGAAAACTATTAGCCAAGTTCTCATGGGAATTAAAACTTGTCCAATGGTTGCATCAAACCTTGTTGGATAATTTAAGCACAACTTATTTAGGAGAATACTTGGATATTCTACAGGTAACTGATTCTATTAAAAAATAATTCATTTAAAGTAAAAAAAAAAAAAGAGTTAATAATGAATTTTGTAGACATTAAGAAACAAAGTGCCAGGTTTAGTGGACAAATTAATACACAATCCGAATGCTCCATTCAGAATGGGTCCGTTAAACATCGACAATCTGTTTCCTTTGTTGAAAAGGCGTTGGGACCCAGTGGCCTCCAATATATTAGTTGACAAAACAAAGAAAATTCCCGGAAGTCCAGTTTTGATTTTGGTACCCAGTACAGCAACACTCGCTACAAATTCCCAGTCTAAACGGCTGAAACGTTGGATTAATTACTTTTCAGCTATAGCCACAGTGGCCACCGTTCACAGTAGCGGCAGATGTGGCCGAAAAATGTCCATGATGAACTGCATCGACCAAATGTTTGCCGCAACGCGCGCCAGGGTACAGGAAGTGAAAGCCGAGTATCCGAGCAGATCGGTGGTGCTTGTCGGATTCAATTCCGGCGCTTCGTTGGCTCTGCAAGTGGCCCAAGTGGAAAATGTACTTTCAGTTGTATGTTTAGGATTTTCAGTTTACACAGCCGAAGGCAACAGAGGCGATCCCGATGATAATTTACTGGAATTGCACTCGCCAATTATGTTTGTCATTGGTCAGTGTTCAAATACTTCTTTGTAAGTGCAATTTTTTGTTTGTTTCTTGTTTTATATAATTTAAAAATTGTTTTTTTTATTGTAGGCAGGAACATTTGGAAGATATTAGAGAACGTATGAGGGTGGAAACAGCGTTACTGGTTGTTGGAGGCGCTGATGATTATTTACGTGTGAAATCGCGCATGAAACGGTCTAATTGCGTGACGCAAAGCATGATAGATCGGACGATTGTACAAGAGGTTGGCGACTTTATTAGCGGCCTTGTTTTGTCGCCTTATCCGCCGCAAATACGCCAGAGTCCTTCTTGTGCTTTGGCCGATCCTTTAAAGCGTCCGAAAGCGGAGCGCAAAAGGAACACTTCTAATTGTAGTTCCTTGGATAGCGAACCTCCGTCTCCAACAGCTCGTATTCATAGACCTGGTGAGTTTAACAATTACACATTTTGTTTGGTATTTAATTTTAACTTTGTTGATTTTCCTTTCTTTTTTTTTTTCTCAATGAAGTGTAATTTTTCATATGTCAAATTGATCACTATTGATAGTCCAAGCGATTTTTTGAACATTTTGCCGATTCATGAAGCGAATATTTTTTTAATGAAAATTTCTTTTATATTCTCAAATGCTCCTTTAAATTGTCCAATAGAAGCAGAAAGAATTATTTATAAATGATTAAAATTAAAAAAGTTATCTAAAATTTTCGTAAATTGAGCATAATTGAAAGTCCAAGTGATTTTTTTGAAGTTTTGCCAATTTATGATGCGAATAATTTTTTAATAAAAACTTCTTTTGTATTTCAAATGCTCCGTTAAATTGTATAATAGAAACAAAAAGAATTATTTATAAATTATTAAAATTTAAAAAGTTATCTGAAATTTTCATATGTTTAATTGATCAAAATTAAAAGTCCAAGTGATTTTTTAATGATTTTTCCAATTTATGATACCAATAATTTTTTTATAAAAACATTGTTTAATATTTATAAACGCTCCTTTAAATTTTCTAGCAAAAATTGAAAGAATTATTTAAAAACAATTACCGCTGCAGTGAATTTTTTAGCATTTTCTTATTTTTTGACGCTAATAATGTAAAATTAATTAAACTTTTTTGTTTTATTTGGTTTTTATATCAACTTAATTTTTATTAACATTTATAAACAAAGCGTTTTTAGTTGGAAGACCACCAGGATCGAAAGCAAAGTCGAAGATCGAAGCAAAATGGCACGCGATGCAACAAGGTACTATTAATAACGACAATAATACAACAAACTCTTCGATACCGCCATCACCATCACCAACAGAAAGTGTCCCGGAATCACCGGACACTAAATCCCAAACACCAACACCTAACACTTCTATTACTACTTCAAACGGTCAGTTTGTTTGTTTGTTTGTTTTTTTCTTTTTATTACACAAAAGACAATTATTTTCAATAAAATTTACTACTTTCAGCTAAATTACAAGCAATGGGTATGACGCCAAACAGAGGGTATTATCAATCCGGTGGTCCTCTGAGCAATTTAATAACACCAGGCGGTGTAAGGACTTTACCGCCAAATCCCAATAAACAAATTAAAGGTAATATAATTTATTTTTAGGAACATTAAAAATATAAATTTTCTACTTTTTTATTTTATTTTTAGTCTTGGATAATATTTCCATAACTCCAGCCAATAAAATGTTGCAAATGAACAATCGTCCAATGGAATTAAATAAACAACAGTCTCATTCGCCGATGATGGCTTCATCTTCTGGCGCTTACAACAATATAATGCTGATGCCTGACGGACGATACAAAGGTAAATCGGGTAGTAAACCGATCAAAGATACGACTAGCGAAACGTACACACTAACGGAACTTTTGACCAACACCAAAAAAGCACAGCAAACACCGTCGGCAATGAAAAAGGGCGCCGCCGCCGCGGGAAATGTTCCGATTAATAAAAAACCCGCGTCGAATAGTCAACCGAATCATCCGAAAACCATAGCTCGTACGCGCAAGTAAAATCTTTCGAAACGCAATTAAAAATGTAAATTCTTACCGTTTTAGGTCTGAACAAGTACATCACGTCGAAGAAACAGCTGCTGGCAAACAGGTCGCAGAAACAGATGAAGAAAATGTCGCCGTTTATGGGGCACGCGTCTCAAACGTTGCCGCCGCCGGCCAATTTAACGACGCAGGATATTATGGATTTGCCCATAATCTTTGCCGACGATAACCAGGTGATTGCCACGCCCAATATTCAGCAACAGCAAGGTGAGCACTCTTCGCTGTCTATGTTGCCGTCGAAGGAGGTGCGGACCAGCGGTGGCACCAGGAAGTTTGTCTTCGTCAATAAGCAGCCGTTGAAGAGGCCTGCGAGCGATGTGATGAAAGGCAACACTATAAAGTATGCCAAGATCATTATTTCCAAAGCGGACGATAAGAAGGCGACAAAAGTTAGCACCGCCGAAGACGTCGGTTTGAATCTTAAGGTCAATCCGGTTGGAGTTCCAATGGATTCCGATCTGGAAGAGGAGTTGAAGGGTAGTGCGATTAGGAAGATTGACTCCGGTGTGACTTTAGTTACCGAAAGCGAGCGCGGAATGACATCGATGGAGTCTTCGGAAGAAATCGATGTGGTCCAAGTGGCTTCGGATACTTCTGTTTCCGAAGATATGGCTTAATTTTTGGTTTTGAATTTGTTCGTTATATTTTCGTGTGTTGTAGATATCTAAGTAACTTTCTGTGTTTATGGTATTAATGTAAATATATATATTTTTTTCTAATTTATTTGATTTAATTTTTGTTTTTATAGTTATAGAGTAGTCTCTCCGTTTAAAGAGTTGTAAAATTTAGACAGTTTTTTGCTGATTTCTGGACCAATTCGTCGGTTTCCTGCCAAAGGACCTGCATTTCTTCTTATTTGGATGTCGCTCAACAGAAAGTCTTTTTCTTGGTCTGTTTGGCATTGGTTGTAGGCCTAAAATTAGGCAAAAATTAAATTAAACTGTTTAAACTGATGGAAACATTATTCTAATTACACAAATTAAGCTTTAAAATAAATTAAACTGACAAAACAATTTAAAAAATGGGAACTTAAGTCTAAAAATTGGTAAAAAAGGAATTAAACAGTTTAAATTGATGAAAAGTTATTAAAATAAAAGAAATTAGACCTAAAAATAGACAAAAAAAAGTTAACTTATTTAAATTGATAAAAAAAGTTATTTGAAAAATGAATTTAAATTTAAAAATAGGCTGAAAAGAAATTAAACAGTTTAACTGATAAAAAATTACCTTTATTAACGATGAAAGAGTTGGGAATTTTTCAATAACGGATTCAGCAGTCTCCAATCTAACAAGAGGAAAAGATGTTAAATGCTGCTGCCACAATCTCTTCAAACCATTGCCATTTTTGTCAACTTTAACGCAGTCTTTGTTGTCGCCACTTAAAAAATGTTCTGTCTGTTTTTCCCTTTGATATTTCTGCAATCTAAATACATTTTTTTCCAATTAAAAGAAAATAACAAAACTAATAAATAAATAAAAATTACTTACTTGTAAGGTCTTTGCGCTATACTTTTAGTAAATTGTGTGATAATTGCAGCCAAGTCTTCATTACTATCTAAAAATCTATAACTGCAATTGCTAAACAGCTGCAATTCGCACAAAGCGACTTCTAAATCTTTTCTTGAAACATTTATTATCTCCGAAGATGAATTATTGCGTTTTGAAGTTTTTTGCTTTCTTTTTTCTTTAAAATAAGCATTCATTTCCAATATTCCTAATGAAATTCTTTTATCACCAAAAATGGATTTAATTGATTCGATTTTCTCTAATAATTTTTGTTTAGCAACATAATCCAGTACTTCAGAAGCGTTCAAAATTAGCAACAAATCCTTTTCTTCGGTTATTTCAGTCAGTTCTTTTATGTTCACATCGTCATCAACAAAATGATTAAGCGATTTTGTGGTCCATGTTACAGTATTTGATACTAACTGTTTATCAATTGTGTAATTACATCCTAGGTTCTTTAAACTTGAGCAAATTTCTGTTCCCAATGGATTCGACATTAAATTATTATCAATAATTGCTGTTATATGCTACAAAAAAATAATTAAAAACCTTTAAAAAATATATTTAAAAAATTGAATTTACTTTAACACATTCATCAGGTTTTATGTTTTTGTTGGCTGCACTTAAAACTTTTTTAATTTGCTTGTTTCTAGCTAATTCTTCTTTCTTTTTCTGTTTTTCAATTTGATTTTCTTTTCTTTGTTTTTGTGATTTCGCTTTTTTAGCTGGTGAACGTTCTTGGATTTCTTGAGGTACTTGTTCATCATCTGAATAATTAATTAATGGTGAGTTTTCTTTCAAATTAAAATCAAAACGTTGACTTTCTGGCTCTGAATCACTGCTGGACAAAATTTCAATGCAATTATTTTTAACAGGCAACTCATTCTTAATGGGAAATTCTTTTTGAATAGTTTTAGGAACGTATTTGTTAAATAGTGAACTTGAAGAAGCTAACTGATCAAAATAATCAACTTCTTTGGATTCTACAGTAGTTTCTTCATCTTCTGAATCAGAAATTGTAAATTTATTTTTTGGTTCCATTGGTTCTTGATTTGTTTCTTCAGTATTCTTCAGGATATTTAAATATTTCCTGGATATGCTCTCAATGGCAAATCTATCTTCAATTATTGTTATATCTTCATCAATATCCATCTTTTAAATATCTAAAAAAAAAAACAAAAAACAAATCAAACAATTGAATAAGAAAATAATGGTATTAACTGTTTATTTACAAGCATTTTCATTGACCACACGACAAATATTAATTTCTATTATTAATTAAACATACCTGCGCAGTTTTTAAATATTAAAAACCTTTTTATGTGCCTTTTTAAACAGTTTAAAGAACGATTTAAAAATCAACCTTCAAACAATCAAAAACAAAGTAAACATAACCTGCAATTTTTTCCACTTTGCATAAATTAATTTAATCTTTTTGAAGTTTTGTAATGAAATAGTGGAGTCATTTAGTTAGGAAACCGAAATTTCAGTTAAATTATGATATTAGTGCATATCCCAGTGATCCTATCAATCATATTAATAACGCAAACAATTCAAACATCATCAGGAAGTAAGTGCAAATTCATCACCAGAAATTTTCCAGCTCATTTTTTTGTAATTTTCCCATATTGTCTATCGTTTTACAGCCAATAACCTGTACTTTAATGATGGCCCATCCACTGCTCAGCTGATAGCAGGCGATGTGTTTTTCGAAATAGTGGACCCAGAAGAATTGGAGTACACTTACAGGCTGCGACCTGCCAAAGACTTTGGTCTGCCTTTTGTAAGTATTACAATTTATTGAAACAACAACTGAAACATTACAAATTGCAGAATAGCTCAATTGAATTAAAAAATATACCTCTAGTACCTGTTGTCCCTAAGCATGGATGTGTTTTGCCTAGAAACATTCAAGACGTTGAAGGAAATGTTGCCTTTATAGAAAGAGGGTAATTTAAAATTATAAAAAAGCGGTTTTTATCATTTAAAATAACGGAATTTCCTTCAGGGAATGTTCATTTAAAACAAAAGCTTTAATTGCTGAAAGGGCAGGAGCCCAAGCTGCAATTATAACCGACACCAATTACGAAAACGAAGAGTTCTTTATTGAAATGATTGACGACGATGTGACCAGTGCTGATGTTAATATACCAGCAGCATTTCTGATGGGCCGAAATGGCATCATGATTTTGAACACGTTGAGGAATTTGAATTTAAACTATGCCCTCATCAACTTGCCCGTTAACTTAACGTATACTCCAATCCACAAAATCAATCAGCCTCCGTGGACAGGATGGTGAAATGAGCCATATCACTTTTTTAATCACCTGCAACAATATCAAGGCAATAAATAAAAGTTACTATTTGAGCTATCTAGTCTTTAAGAGGTATCATAGAAGCTAATTGTTAATTATATTGTTTACCGTGTATGTAAATTTGTATATTAATAAATAAAAAGCGTGATTACTCATTGTCTTCATTAAAATTCCTCTCTAGTTTTCAACAGATTTAATTAGCATCTCTTTTTTTTTTAATTTGCAATTTCTGAAACAGTTTTGACATCTTTTTCTTTAAGTTTTAATGGTTTCATTAACTAATTTCGCAATTTATAATTCAGAAACCAATTTTACTTTAAAATTTCCATTAAAAACAAGTTTTTCTAGCAATTATCAATACTTTTTGATCAATTTTTAAATGGAAAAGCAAACTGGACATGTTTTGCTTAACAATTACTTCTAAATGATGTGTTAAATAATTTATTAAGTTATTAAGAACCATATAAATAAAAGAACCGATGATTTAATTGCATATTACATCCAGTACATGGAGAAAGAAAACATAATGCTGCTCAAGATAGTCGTAAGTTTTTACATCGATTTTCAATAAAAGTTTTTTTTTTTATAATTATTTTTTTCAGGTTTGTTTATTTGTTTGCTTCATTTGTTCGCAAGAAGCAAAACCGCAATATTTTGTTTATCCTGCTTATGCTTCATCGTATTCTTATTACGATTGGTACGCTCCAGCTTATACCAGTCGAATTTTGGGTACGTAATAAATTTTATTAATGAATTACCTTTAAAACTAACAGTATAATTATTTATTTTTTGTTAAGGATATGGATATCCTTCCTACGGATATTTGAATCCTTACGTGGTGATTTAAGTTTAGGGATATTTCCGGAGCACCAAATCACTAAAAATGAGCAGAGTTTTCCACGGCTTTACGGCAAAAGATATGCTTTAATTAGCACAATTTTTTATACATTTACTAAAAATGCACTTTATAAAATAGAAATAAATGATTTTTCACACTTTAAATTTGGTTTTTACTAGAGAAAATCCAAAGGAATTTTTTTTAAAGTTTAGCGGCCATCATGAATTTGGTAACTTTTCCGTTGGTCTTCCTTCTTCCGCCAGCCGCGTGAAATCTAACCTACAATTACTTTCGGCGCTCTCAACGTTCGTTGCGTTCATCATTCCTCGTGCTCCGCCAAAGTGCTGATTGCAATTAGAAAAACTCACCTTTTAACTTATTTGTTCGTAGTATATAATAGTATTAATCCAATAAACCGTCAAGATGTTTTGGGGTAAGCTGTTAATAATTATTTTTTGCAAATTTTAAATTGTCGACCACGTGTTTGCCTCGTTTTTTTTTTGTTTTTTGCTCCAAGTCCTGTAAATCTTACAGTAGCAAAGGAATGCAATTTTATGCAATAGAAATATATGTTGGAAATGAATATCTAATGTTTGCATGTAATTATTTCGTTTAGGACTGATTATGGAACCTAGAAAGAAGTACTCGCAGGTGGTAAAGAAACCATTCCACATATCAATGGCCGCCTTAGACCTGACGTCGTCCGATGATAACATAGTGCAAGTAATGTGTGCCACAGAAGACCACAAGCATTTGCTGTGCACTCTGCAGAAAGACAAATATATTCAGTGTCCACTGGATTTAAATTTTGATGTTGGCACTAAAATATCTTTCATCACCAATGGCAATTCACATGTTCATCTCAGTGGGTATCTGATCCAGGATGACTGGGATGGTTTGGATGATGATGCTGAAGAGGAAGAGGATGAGAATGAAATCAGCACCAGCAACGTCCTGTGCGGCAAACGACCCAAGCAGCCTTGTTCGAGCAACGAACGTGAGTCGAATAATTATTTTAAGCTGCTAAATGTCCTTACAACAGTTTTCATATTTTAAAGAACTGGCTCCTGAAGTTGATATTACTTTAAGCGGTTTTTCAACTGTTGCACGTTTGTACTTTTTGGTACTTTTTGGCTCATAGAAGAGTTTTGCAAGTTTTTTGGATTTCTGTTACAGCCACTCCAAAGAAACTGAAGGAAATGTTTCAAAACATTTCGAATGATTACGACTCCGAGGACGATTCCGATGTCGATTTGGATGCTTTGATGGACGAAGCATCTGACGACGAAGAAATAGAAGAGGAAGAAAGCGATAACGATGGTGAAGAAGAAGAATTAGAAGAGGAGGAATACGATGACGAAGAAGAGGATGTTGATTTGCACGAAGCTGAAGTAATTTGTTTTGTTTCATTGTCTCATTGTGTTCAAATTTAACAATTTCACTGTTTGTTCCACAGACGGAAGAAGAAAGCGATTCCGAAGAGGAAGAAGTGCCGGTAAAGACCAAAATGAACGGAACGGCTTCGAAAAAAGAGAAGCAGGAAGCCAAAACCCAAGCTGCTGATAAAACGCCCAGCAAGAAAAACGATTCGAACAATCAGAAGCAGGCGAAGACTCCTCAGAAGAAGACCATCGAAGGCGGAGTGATCATCGAAGATATTCGTCCGGGAAATGGGCCCGAGGCTAAAGCCGGAAAAATGGTCACCGTGCGCTACGAGGGCCGCTTGAAGAAGGACAACAAGATGTTCGATTCCAGCACAAAGGGCTTCAACTTCCGCTTGGGCCGCGGTGAAGTCATCAAAGGATGGGACGTCGGCGTAGCTGGCATGAAAATTGGAGGAAAAAGACGCATCACTTGTCCCCCGAATGTGGCGTAAGTTTTTTTTCTTTTTTTAGTAACTATTTTAGTTTTTAACAATTAAAAATTTTTGCAGTTATGGTAAAAAAGGAAGTCCTCCAACCATTCCGCCAAATTCAACTCTAGTTTTCGAAGTGGAACTTTTGAAGGTGAAGTAAAAATGGACTGCTACAGTTTTCTATTTTTTTTGTACTGCAAAAATGTTTGTCGTTGTAAATTATCAACTCAACTTTTGTCATTTTTGTTCTAAGCGTTTGTCTCTTTTGTTTTTTACTGAAAAAATGTTCTGAACTACTGAAGTTATTACTACTAAATATAAAATACATTTTTTTTAAATACATTTCTGTCTTTTATTTGCGTTTTACAGTTAGTTGTATGTGTTAAATCATAAGAAACAATTTAAAGAAGAAAATAAAGAAAAACTAATTAGACTTTATTTTACATTCATTGTTTGCAGCATCTGGGGCATTTTTACATGGACAGGCCCAATCTGCAAGGCTTTGCTTTTGTATAGTGTTCTGCTGTTGGCCCCCTGTACCCCCCGTGCCATTTTCCAGTTTCTTTTCCCATGGATTCCAGAATTTCAGCAGAATTGGCTGAATGTATCGATGGAATATGAACAATACCAGTGGAATTATAAAGCAAGGCATACAACCAGCCATTTTCCTTTAAATTACAAATCGTCTATAATTAGGGATAAAAACTGATTGATTTTCAACAGTAAATTACCTGATTTTTCCAAGGAATGTCTAAAAATGAGGAATTTTCTTTCAAAGCACTGATTATCAACAAATGACAAGATGTTTTTTTATGTCAATAAGTAGCCTTGAATTAATCAATAAATAATTCACTGATTGGCTTTTATGTGTTTAATTAGTAGTAATTGCAAAGTTGTTGAAAAAAGACGCCAAAAACACAATAAACATTGATTTTTAATGAGTCTTTGTTCTTAAAACGAAATTTCTAAAAAGTTTCATAACCTCAAAGTGACATATTGTGAAATTGTTTAAGAAAAATAATCAGTGAATTAATTAAAGAAAATGCCTGAAGAAAATGCAGATTTGGACTTTTCAAGCTTAATACTAGATATACGCCATAGGTAAATGATTTCCACGCTAAAAATGCCAAATTTATTTCCTTTTTTTACAGAAAAATCTTCAGGTCTTATGATATTGCTTTAAGAGCCGAAGAAACAATTGAAAAAATCATTGCTGATGGATCTTGGAAAACTGCAAAGTATACTCTAATATCTAATAAATTAAAAGTAATCCCAGGCTAATTTTTCAATTTTTTTTGGCAGAGATCTAATGTCTTTCCTGAAAGATCAAATAAAAGTAATAACTAAAGCATTACCTTTGGAAGTAACTTCCACCAACATCTTAAGGCACATGCTGAAACTAATAAGAGAAGAATACGAGACGCTTTTTAAAGTGGCCAAGAACATAAAGAAAATCGAGCCATCAGATGTCCACCAATCTTTGCACAATTTAGTCACTTCAGATTTGGACACAAAAAATGACTACTCTGAAGAATTGCCTTCTCTAAGGAGCTCATTGCTTGACCATTTAACTGAATACAAGAGCGAACTTGAATCTAGCATTACCAATATTGCTGTTCAAGCTTCCGATCACATTCATTCAAATGAAATCATTCTTACTATTGGAAAATCAAACATGGTGCATCGATTTTTGAAAACTGCATCAAAAACTTTGACTTTTCAAGTAATTGTTGTCTCCTCACCTAATAATCACGTTAGTAGATTCTTCTTCCTGAAGTAATGTTCTTTGCATTTTGTCATTGTACTTTAAGGGCCAACAAATGGCTGCTGAATTAGCAAAGAGCAAGATCCACACGACGGTTATACCGGATTGCGCAGTTTTTGCCATCATGTCGCGCGTTAATAAAGTCATAATTGGAGTGCACTCGGTGATGGCTGATGGAGGACTTAGGGCTGCCAGTGGTGTCCACGCAGTTGCTTTAGCAGCTAAACATTATTCAGTGCCTGTTTGTTATTTGATTATTTGTTATTTGCAATTTTTGTCATTGAAAAATTGCCTTTTAGGTAATGGTTTTGGCTCATTTCTATAAATTGAGCCCTGCTTATATTTGCTCGTACGCCGAAGAATCTTCAAATATTTGCGCGAGTCCAGCGGAAGTTTTGCCTTTTTCTAGCGGACCAGTTCTGAACAAAACTGAAGTTTACAATCCGATACTTGATTTTGTTCCTCCGGGCCTGGTTACTCTTTTTATAACGCATCAGTAAGTTATTTTTTTATTTTACTTTGTTTATTTTTCAATTACAATTAGATAGATTGTTTATTCTTCAATTACAATTAGCTGGATGCAATTACTATTAGGTTTTTTGTTTGTTTTAGGGGTGGAAATGCAGCTTCTTATATCTATCGATTGTTATCCGAATTGTATCATCCAGATGATTACAATTTATAAACAATTTGTAAAAACAAAATCAATTACTTCAAAATAATTATTTCAATTTTAAACAATAAAGTTTTTTTATATGAAAATAAACATTTTTAATGTAAAACCAGTAATACCAAATAACTGTAAGTATCTATTGACTAATTCCAAACTTTCAACATTTTCAAAAAATCATTATAAAAAGCAAAAACAGAAAAACGAAATTCTCCAAAAAATGACGTTTTATTTTTTGCATTTTTTGTTTGTTTGTAATAATGAGCAATAAAAATAGCATAGGAAACGAAAAACAAAACTCCTTGATTAAAAACAAAAAGTAAAAACCCGTTAAACATGAAAATAGAAGAAAACACGATTGGCAAGAGATAGCCGAAGACATGTGGGCGAAAAATCCATAATTTGGACGCGCAAGCTTACTACTCACCGAAGCGGCTCATACAATCGGTGGAAAAGCAGAATTTAGAGTAATTGCATCCTCCATAGTGCAGGATGGCGATCATCTGGAACTTTCTGGGTGCACTTTTGGCAGTTTGCGCCGCCAGTGCTTCGATCAGCACCTTCCAATTTAAGCACCACGACAATACCGAACTGTCCCAGGTGCTTGAAGATGTCCATCGGCGCTGTCCGAAGATCACCAGGGTGTACACCCTGTCGGAAACATCCGTCAGGGGAGTCCCGTTGTACTGCATTGAATTCAGTACAAAACCTGGAAGACACGAAATTTGTAAGAAATTCCTTTTCTTTTTAATTTTCTTTATTTTTAAGTAATTTTATAACTAATTTTTGTTTTGTTTTTAATGTTAAGTGAAACCGGAGTTTAAATACGTGGCAAATATCCACGGAAATGAAGTTTTGGGCAGGGAATTGCTGCTGAAATTGGCCGATTTTCTTTGCGAATCGTACATTGCAAGGGACCCGGAAGTAGTGCGGTTGATTACTTTAACGCGCATCCATTTGATTCCCTCCATGAACCCAGATGGATGGCAAGTGGCTACAGATACCAAAGATGAAGTAATTTTCTTTTAAATTTATTTATTTTTTATTAAATAATTAAAAATTTTAGTTGCTGCGACAGGAAGTGACCGGAAGAGGAAACAATCATTCTGTGGACTTAAACAGGAATTTCCCGGATTTAAACAGGATCATGTACAGTAATGAGATTTATCAAGTGGATCATAATAATCATTTATTGAGCGAATTGGACCGCATTACACAACCGGTAAATTTTTAATTTTTCTATTTTAGTTTATCGCTCTTTTAATTAATTTATTTCCATTTATTTATAATTATCTACTTAATTAAGTTATTTCCATTTATTTAGAATTAATTAATTAATTTCTTGTAAAAAACAATTTTTAGCTGGAACCGGAAACAAAAGCAATGGTCCGTTTGATAATGCAAATACCATTTGTTTTATCTGCAACTTTCCACGGGGGCGACATGGTTATCAATTATCCTTACGATGGCAGCAGGACTGGCATGGAAACGGGAGAATATGCCAGAGCACCTGACGACAAAGTTTTCCGGTACTTTTATTTCGATTTTTCTATCCTTTAATTGAATTTTTTAACAATTCAATTATTTCTAACAAAACAAAAGAAAATGTATTTTTTGTTTGCAGATTTTTGGCTTTGAGTTATTCGACAAAACATGCCGATATGGCGGATCCAAGTCGCAAAGCTTGCGCTTTAAATGATGTCCCTTTTGCCAAACAACGTGGCATTACTAATGGAGCTGCTTGGTACAGTTTAAAAGGAGGTTTGCATTACAAAAACCAAAATCGTTCACGAAAATATAGAGTAATAACAAATATTTTCATTTTTAGGAATGCAAGACTTTAATTACTTATCCAGCAACTGTTTCGAATTAACTTTTGAAGTTTCCTGTGTAAAATATCCGCCCGCTGAGCAGTTGGAAAGCGAGTGGAATCGCAATAAGGAAGCTATGTTGTTCTACATGTGGCAGGTAAATTTTAAAAAACCCAAAAAACTTTTTTTCTGACGAGTAAAATAATTTATTTTTCTAAAAATTTTTATTAATTTTAAATATATTTCTTCAAAAACAGTAATCATTTTTGAAAGAATTGCTGATATTTTCCTGTTTAATATGAAAAGTAACATTTTACAAATTAAAAAAAGCATTTTTTTTCTAACAAATTTTCTAATTTTTATATTTTTAAAAACAGTACTTCTTTTTTGTAAAAATAGAACTCATTTTTGCAAAAACAGTTCTCACTTTTGTAAAAACTGCTGATATTATTGTTTATTACAAAAAAAGAAACATTTTATAGGTTCACATGGGAATCAAAGGACTAGTCTATGATGCAGTCACCAGAGAAGGTCTTTCAAATGCTGAAATCAGAGTAATTGACACCGAAGAAGGCAAAAACAGGGAAATTCCTCATCATATTACTTCAGGTACTTAAACATTTAATTTTATTTCTTCTTCTGTTATTAAAAACAAAATTATAAATGATTTTAGTTCATAATGGAGATTACTATCGACTGTTGGTTCCTGGAAGTTACAAAGTGACGGCTTTCAAAGAAGGCTACATGCCCAGGACTCGCTTTATTCACATTACTGCTCACAACATTGGTTATCCAGCTCAAAGACTTGATTTTGCATTGAAGCCAATTAACGTAAGCCACTAAATTGCAACTTTTCATTGGAAAAATCAATTGAAAGTAAATTTAATTTGTTTTTCTTTTTTTTTACAGGATGAGTCCAGTAGAATTATGGAAAAGTAAAACAATAATTCAATTAGTCATTATCATATCTGAAAAATATTTATTACAACCATAGAAGCAAAATAAGGTTTTGCAGTTTTGTTTTCCATTCTGTTAAATTAGTTTGAAATAGTTATTTATTATTTGTTACTGTTAGAATATTAATTAAATTGATGTTTTCACTGCTGTAAAATGATATATAAATTCTATATTATTAAATTATTTAAAAAAGTATCTGTTTATTCGCTTTTCATGGATTGTTTATTTTTTTAAACAAAATCAAAGAAAAGAAACATAATTTTCAGTAATAAAAAAGTTTTCTAATTAAAAAAATCGCTTTCTCGGCTATTTAAAGCATTAAAACAAAAAATGGAAAATTAATTTGCATCTGTACGACCTTATTAATTAGTAGTATATCAGTTCTTATCAGTTTTAAACATTATATATAAACTGAAAAAGAAATAATTCTGTTGTTTAACTTAATGCTTACTTTTAGTTTCCATTTTCCACTTCCATGACTTCACTTCCTGTAAATTGGCAAGACAAAAAAGCAATTATTTAAAAAGCAATAATAAAAAATAGCAGGACAAACCATTAGTTTGCATTGGTGTCTCCTGTCCTGGAATTTGTCCTGCTTGAAGCATTTGCTGCAACATTTCCACTTCTTCCAATGATGTGGCAATAGTGATGGCTTCGCGAATCTTAACAACTTCATCATCAGTCAGTCCTACAATTGAAAACGATTAAAAATACATATAAAAAAGCAATTGGTGTTATTTAAATAACAAATAGTACCTTTAGATTTAGCCAAATTGTTCACATCTTCTCCAGGAACAAATGTCTTAGCTCTTTTGCTGATTTCCTGTTGCAATTCCTTGCCTTTCTTGCTTCTGAACAACTGCTTGGCTTCCTGGCGCTCTTTCTGTTTGATTTTACGGAAGTCCAGCACGCGTAATTGTGGAAACTTGTACGCTACGTACAATCTATAATGTGGCTTGGCTGTGACAGGATTGTGAAGCAAACTTAGATGTTCCAATTTTTCCAGTGCAATTAAATTATCAATATCGCCCAGTTCTTCTATTTGATTGCCAGTCAACACTAGCATTTCCATATTAGGAATATGCTCTTGAAGGTTTTCACCAATACGACTGAAAATAAATTAAGTAAATACTTGTAAATGCTGTTTTCACTTGTCATTGACTTACATGATTCTGTTGTTGTTTAAAAGAAGACATTTTAATCGCTTCAAGTATGGAAAACCGTCCAGTATTCTAATATCATTATCTGAGAAGTCAATGGTATCAAATTGATCGCATGTAGCTCCCAGATTCTCCACTTCTGGTATTTTGTATCCTAAAATTATCAAAGATAACCTTAAATTTAGATTTTTTTTTTAATTGTTTGTTTTTGAGTTACCTCGCAAGTTCAATTCTCTATCTTTGACTGGATTAAAGTACTGCATGGCATTTTGAATGATTTCTGCTGTTAGTTTTACCATTTTTGTGGATTTAAACGATGTTTTTTACAAACGGTTATAAGACGCTTTAAGTTTTTCGTGTAAAAATTGGCCACAAAAACTTACAATGGCATCAAAGGTTCTGTGTGCAATTTCCTACCTTTCATAATTCAAAACATATGTTTAATTAATAAGAATTTGTTTTAAATGCAGTTAAAATTTGTAAATTACCTTGCTGCAAACCAGCAGACCACAGAGCAA
>JASKGO010006122.1:0-12369 GCA_030556065.1 Holobus sp. GC000080
AATATTTTAAAAAGATTCTTCCGGTTAAGATATGGCTATAACCAAATTTTCAAATCCATAACTCCAATGGGAGCTTCAAACTCGTTAGGGTATGGTTTAAATCAATCACCCTGTATACCTTTTAAGTTATTTATAACACTGGAAAACATTTTATTATAGCTGCTAAAAATAATTAATATATTAAAAAAATCATTTGGTACCAAGAACCCATTGATACATCATCTATAAATTAGGAAATGTTTTACTTTCTGAAGTATAAAAGTCTAATATACTAAAAATAAAATGATTTGTACATTACGGGGGATTCTTAATAAACAAGTAAAGTAAAGTGAAAGATTAAAAATTGACAAAGTTAACTTCAATTTTAAGGCTCTATAAAGTTTTTATCGAAAAATCGCATTTAACTTGTAGTATTAAAAATGTTGAACAAAAAAAAAAAGAATGTCATATAACTCTGCATTAATTTGCTTTTCCAAATTATAAATTATTAATAATTCAATGTTCTATTAATGAAACACCTTGTATATTGTATATTTTTTGCTCAATAAAAAATTCAAGTGTCTTACATTAAGTATCCCATACAAAGCAGTAAGAAAATGTAATAGAGCAAAAATGATCCAAGTGGATTCGGGGATGACAAATCGGTCTTTTGTGGGGTGTTATTGATAACGTGCCGATGACATAACAATAGTTGCGTTCGAGAGACGAAGGAATGAAAAGCGCGAGAGCGGCAGCAGTTGCACCGAGAGCGCCGTCCGATTTGGGGGCGGCAAACGGCAGCATCCATCCGTCCGTCGGAGTACTCGCGCGACGACTTTCCCCGCTGCAAAAACGACTCCAACACCGTTCTTACATTAAGCGCAAATCTTCTTACGAAAGAAATCGAAAAAGAAAATCTGCAGACAAAGTGACGCTCACTGTGATTTTGTAAATATGAAGTTCTGTTCGTGCGAGCGAAACTTAAGCGGATTATTTTTAGTGTTAATTTTCAGCGGTAAGTTAAACGAAATTCAACGGATTTCGAAAGAAAAACCCTTGACGCTGAATTTTTCCTTCAATTTAACGAAATGTTCAATTCGGTTTCTTTGTATCTCCGAAAGAAGAAACGTCTTCTTTCTGTATTTACATTTAAGAGAAAAACGCGATTGTCCTGGCAATTATCCTTGCAGAATGTGGGCGGGAAAAAAGATCCTTAAAGTAACATTTGCGATTGTTTACGAAAGTTTTCCACCATTCGCATGCTAATTGCCAAATCTTAATTACGTTAGACGACTTGGCAATGCGCATTTTTCCGCGCCTAACTAATTAATCAATTAATTAATTAATTTACTAACGCTCGGTAAGTAGCTGGCTGGGAAAGATTTAATTAAAAGTAGATATTTTACTGGAGCGCAATGCTTATCTGGTGCTCATCGCTATACGGGCGATTTTAATGCAAGAGTTAATTTTTAATTAAGCAGTCTCCGAAAAATTATAATTCTCGTAACGTTCAAGAGGGCGTTCACAGTAGGTAGCGTTCCTCTTCATTTCTTTTTTCGTTTTCTTTCTTCTTCGAATAAAAATCAAGCACTATATTATCTTCTAGTTCGGAGCTCATTACGATTATCATAATGCCGACGAGGTAAGGGGCAAAAGGCCATCATCAACGTGTGCACCCCTTCTGAATACGAATTTTTGTTGTTAACCAAAGATCTCACGCGTATTATATTTAAATTAGCCGAACTGGCAGCAGAACAAAAGAAGCTTTCCTTTGCTGTTTCTCCTACAGAACGTGAATTATTTATACTTTACAACTTTTTCAATTCGATTATCATTTAACTTTTTCCGTACCTGACAAATTTACACATGCAAATTGTAATTTAACTTTAAACCAGATCCTTTGAGATAAATATATTTTTTTTTGCTTTGGTATATTTCTTACTTTTCTTACATTTATATTGTATAAAATAAGTCTAAACGTTTTTTAAAAAGTATTTTCCACTAATGATTCTTTATTCAGTCTTTAAATTAAAAGTAATGTTTCTTCGATTAAGTGTTAAAAGTTTTGCTTTCGCTTTTTCGGAGATAAACTTCAAGTTGACAATTTAGTTAACCGTTAATTTGAAAGTCGAATTTTCCAAGTTTTGAGTGTTTGCTTTTTTGCATTATTTTTCTTTTAATGGAAAACTTTAAAATTTCATTACTGCGACTTTTCAATTCCGAAATACTTGATTAATGTTTGCCGGGTAATTAGTATGACTTGTAATGTAATTCTGCAAATAAAAAATTAAAAAAGAAAGTTGTATGATGTATGCAATAAAATTGTTAAGTTTTATTTTAGTATAATGCCCGTCGCATCCACTTTTACTTCTGTTGCAATTGTTATTTTTATTTTAAATCAATTAACAATATTTCATACAATCAATAATTATGCAAAGACGTAATTATTATTTATGGTGTTAAGAATACCAATTGGATTTGGCAATGGTATGTCTAATAAATTTAAAATTTGGTTTATTTGAAGTGTATATCTTGCCAAATAATGAGCGATAAATAAAAATTGATACTTTTTTATCCGATTGAATGGAAATTTTAAGACAAATAAAATAAACAGATATTTGTTTTTAATTTCATTCTTTAACTTAAAGAAAAGAAACAAATAAACGATCGTTTTATTATAAACTGAAACTTTTGGCAATTTCTTTTAAAGCATTGATGGCTTAAAAAATAATTGTCATTATTGATTATTTCTTTCTAAAAGAATAACATTTATTTTTTGATTGTAAAGTTTAATAGAAAGAAGTAACTTAATCTGTGGTAAAAACTAAGACAATTATTTGGGGAGATTTTTATTTTTCTCAACTTTCTTTCATTTAAATAAAGTAAAGTATCCGTAGAAAAGTTGATATAAAAGAAAAAAATAAATAAATAATTATAATATAAATTATATCATTATTAGAATATGTAATATTCAGCTCACTGCAAAACTTGAAGTATACTCCTGATTTAGACTAAATTTCTAAAATAATTAGGTGTGAGAATCCTGTTTTAGTACTTTTTTCCCTAGAAATCAATAAGAAAATAGTGTTACTAACAAGAAATTAGAAATTAAAATTAAAAGTATGCCAGAACCAAAAACTGTAGTGTCATTGACTAATAATTATTAGTGTCCTAAAACTTTATCAAAAAACTGTAGATAGTGTCGGGGTTCATACAAAATTTTGTCTTTCTTAGTTTAATTGTTATTTTACATTAAAATCAATAGTTTTTTTTTTGAAAATAACGAATCAACCTTTAAAGTCATTATTAATTAACTACTAATTATTCTATATCATATATAAGTTCTTTTTCGACCATAAAATGAAGTAATTAATATTATAATCTTATTTTCATTATGAAATCTCTTTTTTCTTTCATCTAGTTGATTTGGCGTTTTATTATTAATTATGTATTAATTTTATTTATTTATTTCAGTTGATTTTGATAAGATAAACATCAATCTGTTATAAAGCATATTTTGCTTATTTTTTTTGCTTTTGGATAATTTTATTAAAACGATATGCCTTTTATCACACTATATTCCTGTACTTACTTATGTATCTTCTCATTAACTTTCAAATTGTTTTTAATTAAACTCCCATTTTAAGAAGATTAACTGTTTATGAAGTTTATAAATTTCCTTGTTAAACTCAGTTGCGTTAAATATAATTATTTTAAATTATTAGAGACTTAGTAGAAACAAATTATTAGATTTTATTATATTTAAATTTGTGTTTAAAATTAAAAAAAGTTAAAAAGAAAATTCAATTTTCTTCAGAAACTTTTTTCATAGTATACGTCTAAACATAAACGAAAATCTGCAAATAATATCATTATCATAATTTTAATTACATTTAGATTTAAAAAGTTTTTACCACATAAAAAAATTGATGGCCAAAAACTTCTATATACTCGTAACATTAAATTGAAGAAAAAAAAAAAAGATTAAAAAATTATACTTTTCTGTTAAAAGAATAAACTCTTTTCCTAACTGAAGATTATCAGTAAATCTGTACTAAAACTTAAATTCGAAACTTTAAAAGATATCCCTCCAACTACATACCAAAGTATTAATCATCTTTCAGAAGGAAAACCTAATGATGAGAACTGATTAAAGCGTTTTCTCAAACTGAACTTCGTCGCGCGGTGTAATTTATCAGCTGGCAACTAAAATCTCATAAATATTATAGTTTCCCATCGTATTTTAATATCGCATCACGCGTACGGGGGCTGCGATGTCGGTGCGAGACCGACTGACAGTTTAGTAATAAATTTTTCGTTTACCCCTCAAACATTTCCGCCGCTTGAAAACTCTTCCGGGGCTTTAACCAAAGCAAACAAATAAAACCACGAACAAAGTGACAAGCACGGTACACGTAGGAACAGTTTTGCAAATGCTCCACAATTGCAATTTCAGTGACACGAAGTTGCGGCGATGAAAACGAAGTGCGTTTGATGCGGCATCTGATGACCGGATATGACGCAGCTGTTCGTCCCGCCGAAAACTCGTCGTTGCCGCTCACCGTCATCTTCGGAGTCTCCTTGCATCACATTATAGACGTGGTAAGGATTTTAAATATATCCCTTTCTTTTTTGATGTTTTTTATTAAATGGATCTACGAAACCAAAGCAAACTGGGTGTATCTTTAACTTTTCTTTATGGGTTTTGTTGTGAATTCTAAGAATATCAATGAAAGTTATAATTAGAAATGTTTCTTTAGAATATTTGATATTATTTATATGAATTAATTAAGTAATAGAATTGTTAAAAAACAGATTTTAAAAATCTTAAAAAAAAAATTCATTGTCATTGCAAACGAAAAAAAGACTTATTAATTTTTAATTTCAAAAATAAATTTGATAAATTAAAATTATTTTCGGTTAGTCAATTTGTAGTAATTAGTAAATGTAAAATTAATTAATTAAAAAAAATAATTGAAAAATATTTACTTTTTCCTAGGTCAAATTTTATTCCAAAAATTAATTAAAAAACATCATTTTTTAGTTTTCTTTTTGGTTACAAAAAAAATTATATTATATTATAAAATTGACTAAGAAAAATTTCCCTTGCTTTTATTTAAAATGCATTTAACAAAAACAAAATTGTATCAAAAACAAAATAAAATAATTTAAGCAGAAGACACTTCCCCTTCAAACAAACAAACATCAGTTTATTTTTGTCCCCCCAAAAAAATATGTAAAAATTCGTCGTGAGTTTTCTGCGAACATAATCCATCAAACGCTATCTGTTGTTGTTGTTGTTGTCCCTTTAGTCCTTCTAATCCTTTACAATGTTTGCATGTGCCTAGGATGAGAAAAACCAAATTCTGACCACGAACTGCTGGATAACTCAAGTGTGGATCGACCATCATCTAAAGTGGAATGCCTCCGATTACGCCGGCATTAAAGTAATCAGAATTCCTTATCATCGCGTTTGGAGACCCGATATCATCTTGTACAATAAGTGAGTTACTTCTTCTGCAAGAGACCATTCACTCTTATAGCGATGGCATGCATTTATTATTATTAGATCTAGGTTTGTGTAGAGTAAGTCGAAGTGGGAGAGTAGTAGCAATTAGAGAGTTACCGTGGAAACTGCACTCCTTTCACATTGCTCCACTTGTAATTAATTGCCATCAAATTGGTTTGTTGCTATTCGCAGCCTTTTTGATAATTGGATTGCTGGCTAGAATTAGTGGCGGAAAATATGCAAATTGCTCTGTGCATGTTCATATGATTATTATTATTATCTCATGGAAAGGACCGTCCTATTGTTTCCCACACGGATTTATTGCTTTTTTATTTAAATGGTTTATATTTGTTTTAACTTTTTTTTTTTTGTACTTTCTGGCTTCTGGGTTTTATTTGGTTGCTTTTTTATATACTATATAATATAAATATTTGCTCGTTTCATATTTTAATTTGGAGTTTTACGTGGATTCAAAGGATCTCATGGGGAATTATATTGTATTTTTTTATTTTCGGATTCGCGTGCAATAAAATACGATATAACATTTAAATAAATTTATGATATAATGTGGTTTTGAGTACATTTGACTATAAAATGCTAACTCAATTATTTGAATACGACCTTTTAATAGAAATAAAAAAAAAACAAATACAAATAGAAATGGGTAATGAAAAATTTTCAATGTTATATTGTGCTTTATTAAACTCCTACTTCACTTTCATTGATTCAAATTTGGTATATCTTTTTTTCTCGTTTTTTATTGATAATTAAATACAAAATAAAGTTATTACTCATTGTTTAATGTTTACTGGGTAATTTATATGAATTTTCATTCTGCTAATAAAAAATTAAAAAAGAAAGTAGTGTTGTTCCCGGCGCATTCACTTTACTTCTATTGCAAGTTTATTTTTTCAATGACTTAAATTTTGTATCTTCAATTATTATTATTATTTTTTTTTTTTTTAGTTTTTAATTGCGAATTATTTACAAGAAACTACTGAAAATTTAAAATAAAATGCATTTAAAATCTATTCTATTAGTTAAAGTTTGTTTGACAAAAAAGTTTTAATTTCAATAACATTTCATTTCATTGTTTTGAATTTCGAACTATTTATATGTTTATGGAAAAACATTTTAACTAAAATTTTGCCATTTTATTTTATTATAACTGAAAATATGTTTTTCAGGATAAAATCATGTAAAAGTCAGACTTTTAATTCAATCAACAATTTATTGTTTAAATATTATTGTTTCATTAATTGTATACTGTTCTTTCCTGAAGAAGGTTTTGAACCGGTTCCATCACTTTTTAGTACAATATTAGTTTTTTCTTTTGAGATAATTTTATTATTATTGATTATTAATAAATCATTTTAATAGAATAATTACAGAAAAATATTTATTTATTTATTTGGGAAGCATAAACAAATTAATTAGTATCCTAAAAACTTATTGATCCTTTACTTTATTATGAATCATTATTATAATTAAATTTCCAAAAAAATAAACTAGAAATTTTGAAAGAAAAATGGCTAGTACTTTGCTTTTTAAGCTTGTTTTTATTTTTTTTTTTTAAATTAAATAAATTATTTATTAGGGTTATGGCTTTAATAGTCTTGAATAATATTGTTGAACAAACTTGAATATATTATTATCTCCATCAAGTAATGTTTCAAAAATAAACCGAATTGAGAAATGAATTTTATAGCTTGTCAATATCATTTTCTTAATTACAAAATAAAAAATAAAGTAAAAAAACGCAGTAATTAAGTTAGTAACGACTTCCAATATAAACGAAAGTTATCAGAAATGACTCATTGCAAAAATATTTACGATATTTTTCTTAAATTCGTGACTAATAAACTTTATTTAATAGGAAATAATAAATTTCAGGGCTTCATTCAATCATTCTGTATAAACTATAAAAAGTCATCATGTATTTCAAATAGTATTAAAAAAATATGTGCCCTACCGTTAATATTGTTTATTATTCGAATTGAAGTTAATGCTTGGTAATTATAACATTATCCCTCGTAACATCATCTATTAGAGTTACCTTTTTATTAGAAAAATTATTTTTAATCAATAAATATTAGCTTATTTCTGTTTAAGTTTATAAAGTTTCATTCACATATGTATCATTGATGTTTTTTTATTTAATGAAGTTAAATTATTATTAATAATTCAAATTTATTTCAATTTTTATTATTTATTTGATAAAAGAGGATTTTAAATGGAATACAACTAATATCATATTGGTATGCCCAGCGCCTTCACTTGTAAATTTCAATTTTTTTCAATTTGAGCAAAAATCCAAAAGAGATATTGAAATTTTTAATAAAAAAAAAAAAAAATTAAAATCTCAACATCAAGAAAGATAATTTATGGTCGTAGTATAATAGTTTTTGTTTATAATTTATTTCAGTGCCGATCCGCAGTATCAATCATCTGTGATCAATACGAATGTGATCGTTTCGAGTAACGGAGAAGTGGTCTGGTTAAGTCACGGAATTTATCGTTCTTCCTGTGATATTAATGTCGAATATTTTCCATTCGACCTGCAAACTTGTCACATGAAATGGGCCTCCTGGACCTACGACGGTTACCAGGTATTTACTTAAATCCTTTTTACAAATAAAAAAGAGTGAAAAAAGAAATGCTTATAAAAAATAATAGAAGAAAACAATTTGTTTAATTGATTTGTTTGCCATGTACGAGTACAAGCATATATCTATTGAAGAAATTCTTCATGTCGTTATTGTAGAGAGCCCTTATATTTTTCATTGGATCTGCTCCCGGGTAACGAGTTTCCGGTTTTTATGAATGGCAAAAATATTTCTGCATTTGTAATACCTGGCCCAAGATTGTTTTCATTTTTCATTTCTGATTTACCGTTTCCGCAAAAGCATTGTTTTCCTTCCTTTTGTTTCGGTTTTGCATGTTATTATTATTATATTGCTTTCATGTGGGTTTCCCATAAAAAAGTTACCACTTTTTATTATTTTATATTATGCAAAAAAATTTATAAATTACATTTAAATGATATTTTAAAAAAACTTCTAAATCTATTAAATATTAAACGCTACTACATCCAAAATCTAAAATAATCTCTGAGAAAATCTTTAATAATTTCGCAATTTATGTTTCAGAGGACATATAACTTACTAATTAGTCCGATTAGCAAACACTCAATTATTTAGCATGCTTCGTGGTTAATAATTCGCTTCATATGTGCAGCGAAGAGGAAATTTATTGTGTTTAAAGTGCCTCCCGAAATGGGCTACGTTGTCACGCGTAACTAAATTTTAATACTGAACGACTTAAAATTCCTTATAAAAACAAATGATAAATTTGCATTTCTATATGCAAATTTAATGGGCCATGTGGCGAGGAATGAAGGGAAAATCTAGTTACTCGAACAATTATATTAAAGGCAATTTCATTAACACAATTTGAGTGTTCTTTAGACACTTTGCGGCACGTGAATGTAAAGATGAACAAAGAACAGAAATCCCTATGTGTGCAAAGGGAATTACCCAGAGTTCCTGTTAGTCCTGCTCCTGCGTGTCTAGCTTGCTTTCGTAGGATTGCCGGGTAGTGTAAATAGACAAGTATGCTATGCTTTCACTCTGATACGGCTTGCTAACACCTAAATAAAGGTGTAAAAGTGATGTCAGATTCCATGAGCTTTAGATACGATTACTTGCCCATAAACAAGGACATTCAAAATTGAATTGCATTTCTTATTGTGAATTTTTTTTTTTTTTTAATACGTATTAAATTGAATGGTTAAAATACTTTAAAAATTAAATATTTTTTCGAATTTATCGTTTGATGTTTATAATTTGACAAAATCAGTTAAAAAAAGTGCTATAAACAAAAAAAATCAAAATCATTCCATAAATCAATCATAGCAAACAAAAATATAAATATAATATAATAATAATAAATATAATAAATCAAAATGGGATGAATATATGAGAAGAGACTGAAAAACCAAAAAACCAACTTTTGGCTAGCGCAATGAAATTTAACAGCTCTTATTTCAACTTAAGATGGGAAAATACTGTGCCGCGATGTAATTTAAGAAACTGTAATAAAATTCGCATTTGATGTAAGTACTAATAAGTAATGTAAAAAATATAAAATTTATAGCAATATTTTAAATTATGAATAAATTTTGATTAGTATCAATAAAATTTCTTGGAGTAATAAATATTTGAATACCATCACTTAGGAAATCACTAAATCAGAAATGTATGCCACAATTTGGGATAGAAGTGGTAATAAATAAGCCATAATTAAATAAAATGACAAAAAAATAGTCTTGTGATACATGGGGGGTTCGAAAACTTCTCGACTTGACATAAAGGTGGCCTTCAAATTAGCGAAAATCAGCGAAAATTTATGATTCCTCGGTAGAAAGCTGTGTCATTAGTTTAATTGACAAGCTTCAACTTATTATCTCAAATAGTTTAATTTACACAAGTTGTAGAATCTCCAAACTAAGTTTGTCGAAGTCAGTGAAGATTATGTAGAAAAATTAGATTATTTCTTAATCGAAAATTGGGGTCAGGCTTTCATTATTTTATAATGTAAAGTTATCTATGATTTTTTTTATAAATCTTTTTTATCTCTGGTAATATTTTGGAGTTATAATTTCTTCAGGAAAGTAATTAGATTTGATTTAAAATGTCCATTTAGAATATATCTTTTTTTTCTGTTAAACATAATTTTGTGAAAAATTAAATTAATTATCAAAAAATAAAGGTTTTTTAATTTTCCTTGATAATTTTCATTGTGGCATGCCAAATTTTTATTGTCTATTATTTTAGAATATAATTCGGTCGTTTTTTTAGCTATTAAACCCTAATATCCGCTATAAAAATGATTATTATAGTGGATATTTATGTAGCGCTTCGCAGTTAAAATTGAATTATTTTAATTACTTAGAAAAAAAAAAACAATAATAAAAATCGGGTCAATAGGTTTTAATAGTAAAATTTTCTACTTTTGCCCAATTAATAAATCGGAATCATTGCGCTAAAATCGCTACCATTTCTAAAAAAAATCAGATTTTACTTCTCTTTTCATCAAAACAAAAGTTTGCAAATAAAGTTCAAATTGGTCGCTAAAAAGCGATTGCTTCTTTTGTGGTAATGTTGGTATAAAATAGATAGCTAAATAAGCAAAAAAGCATCCACAAGAATTACCTATCTTTTTGATCCTTGCAAAGGATTAACTTGGGGTATTGCATCGAAGAGGTTTTTAATGAAACCTTTAGTTTGGAACGCAATTTTCTTTTTTAATTGAACCCTTTGTTTTGGTTTTCACGGCTTTATATTTAAACAACTAAAATTGGTTTTGCACCATGTAAGCAATTTGTTTCTTATTTGTGAATTTTAAATAAAGTTAGTAGGTTTTTAAATATATTTTCCTTCATATTAATGCCACTGTTTGTAATGCATAAAAAATTACTAATTTTTTATAGCAAATAAATAAAAATTAAATTAATTTCCGAAGAAATTATGTTTTTTTTAATACATAAAAATGGAAAAAAATAAAAATAATTACAAAAGTAATAGCTGTCCGTAATATTATTTATTAAATAAGTGGCAATTAAATTTCCTTTAATTAATTTTACGGTGTTCAACATAATACCAACTTTAAACATAAATCACAATCTGAATTTTCAGTTACGAAAAACGAAAAATACGACAAACTAATTATAAATCTTTAATAGTAAGCAGTAAACATGTTTTTAATTAAAAACAAAAACGGCTATAATAAGCAAATATTTTAATTTAAAAAAAATTACATATACAGGGTGTCCCATTTAAGTGGTCTCCGTATATTGTGGCAATAATAATGAAGATATTTTAAGGACTATAAAAAATAATTATAAAAAGTATATCATTCCATTTAAAAAAACATAACTTTGTATTATAACTTTTTAATCGAACACCCTGTATAACTTTAAATAATTTTAAAATGTAGTTCCCTTAAGTCCTAACAATATACAAAAATCAAATTAAAAATATCTTTATTATTATAGCCACAATATACGGAGACCACTTAAATGGGACACCCTGTATATGAAAATGATAGTGGTAAAAACAGGGATGAACATGCATATGACGAGTCAGTCGAGTTAAGTTCCAAGCCAAGACTTCAAGTGGAGTGCGGCTGTAGAGAAATTCTTTTGCAAAGATTGTGGGGGAAATTTTTAACTAATAATTATTAACACAAATGTACAGGGTGGTTCAAAATCCTCAACAAATTTAACTTACATTTCTTTGCAGAACACCCTGTAGAACTTTATTTACTCCAATGCTGACCGTTTCGACTTTAGACACAACACATTTTGTTAACCCTTTATTTCAACTTGAAGTGAATAAAGTGAAGCCGGTTGCAATAACCAAATTTAAAAGCATCGACTTTAAGGGTGCGAATTACCACTTACGTCACCGCTCGATTGTTATTTCAAAAATCCCCTCGTTGAATTTGTAGATATTAATTAAAACTAGACAGTGACAAAAAAATCTATAAAATTGAGTAATAACTGTCGAGTAAAATCGAGTATTCAGTGCGATCATTTAAGTAGTACCCCCTCCTAATTTCTAAACGAGGCAACTTCAGAAGCTAAAATTCTAGAATATGTATATAGACACTAGTCTGCCCTTGAAAGTGTCAAACACAGTTGAACGCAGCCATAGGTGGCGCTGCAGCGGAATTTGATGTCATTTTTTTAAATGTAATGAAATACATTGTGACACCTCTTTTTAAAGCTTATTTCAAGCAGAATTCAAATCCGTATTTATTTTTAATTTTTGCCGCTTTAAATAGTAGAAATCTCTCATTGAAATCTTATGAGCAAATTC
>JASKGO010006123.1:0-16464 GCA_030556065.1 Holobus sp. GC000080
AAAAAAAAACATGAAAAAATCAAATAAAAATTAATTTTGCCCATCGCCAACTAAGCGTAAGTACATTATTTATGCTTAATTGTTACTTCAGCCGCTAGCAAAAAAAAAACATTGTATCAGTGTTGTTAAAAATTTGTTCGCCAAACTGCCATTACTATTTTTTATATTATCGAACGATGTAAACGGCGGAAGGAAAGTGTTCTCTTTCCGGAGAATTTAAAGAGACCTTGAAATAAAAATAAAAAACATTTACTAGTAGTACCTAAAACAAAAGAGATCAATGTAAATAAGATGATGAAAACTGCTAAAACACAAAAATCGGGCGAATTTTCTGCTGCTCTTCGCGGTTCTCTTTCAACTGTCGCGCTAAGAAAAACAAAAAACATGTACATGGCATCTTTTGAAAGATCGCCTAGAAGGGCAGCTACTGTTGGCCATTGTTATTATTGGTAGACTAATTGTTGATTGTTTTTATGTTGTTTATATAGTCTATTTTTTTGGTTGAAGTTTATTGATAGCGTTCTGTTTTTTTTTTTTCGTTTTACTTTTTCCTTTCTTTCTTCCTTTTTTCTTTCTTTTTTCTATAAGTACGTAATTATTATAGAAAAGTAGCAGGTAATTGCGTAGAGAGGTCCCTTATATGCTCACAATGGGAAATTTAAAGAAAAGCATCAAAAGAGTTTTTTCGGTTTTTCGCGGTTTACGATTAGTTTTTAGTTGTTGTTGTTGTTAGCTTCTTTGGAATCGACGGGTTTTCTGTTAGTTTATTGTAATCCTTGCCAAATTTCGCTGCTTCGTTTGCAACAGACACACAATAGTTACCAATGTTACCATCGCAAAAAGGCGTTTCGAGTACCTAAAAAATACTACGTTTAAGTAGAGTATGTTATTATTGTATAATGTAGGTTAAAGAAAATCTAGTTTAAGAGTTAGCACTTTTTAGTGGAGCACAAAATGTTTGCATGATGATAATTTCCCGAATCTGTTTCTTCTTCGATTGACGACGACGGTGGATGGCGATTGAGTGACTCTGTAATTCAGTGCGAAAATTCAAAAACGAATTTGAGGAGATTTCAAAACTCTGTCTGTCCTCTCAAGTAATCTTTAAGAAAGTTGCCTTAAAATAACGAGTTGCAAGAACTGGAAGGTGATTCTCTTGGTTCGATTCCGCATTATTTCGATTTCGTTGTTGTTGACGTGTTTTTATACTGTACATTTACACAAATTTGACGACATTGACGACAAACAAAAAAAAAAGAGTAAAAAACTGAAATAATAAAGCAAAGAAACGCAATGAACGTTTTGATATATTATTCTATTGTAATAATAATAAACAATAATCACACATGCAAGGATACAAAGTGGTGTTTTTGATGTATTTATATACCGAGTATGTTAATTGTAAAGTATAATATTAAGAACTATTTTGTCATCGTTGTTGGTAAAAACACTATTCTTATAAATCTATATGTTGATTGTTGTTATTATTATAAGAAAAATGTTATTATGTAAATGTGCTAAAGGAGGGAAGAGAAAAAATGGCGATCGAACGGAACAGGGAGTTGTACGAGGAGGAAATTTCATTTCAAATCAAAGAAATTCTTGAAACATGTCTCGCATATTAAAAACTAAGAAAAACAAAATAAAACTACAGTAGAAGCTCTTTTATTAATTGCAGAAAAACATGTTTCGATGTAAAATAGATTCAACTACTAGCCTTTAATTAGAATTTATTAGAGTTTATTTCTTAGCCAAGTTATTTGTATGTAATTGTGAATAGATTGTACTTTTTAGAGTTTCGTTTCTGTTTTCACATCCCTTTTTTGTTATTTTCATTAATGAATTTTGTGTTTTTTCTTTAAATTTTTATTTTATTATACCTGTTATAAATTGTGAGCATACGAAAGTAAACAATATAAATATAAAATTATGATTATTATTATCTAATAAAGATAGAAATTAAATGTCGTAGAGAGAAAATTCTGCTGTTTCAAATGAGTGTTGTTTTATTTGTAGTTTTAAAACCCTTTTTCTTTGGTATTTCCCATGTTTTCTACAGATAATTAATAAATTAATTCGTAGCATGCATTAATTATTAGTTGGTAAAGAAGTTTTTTTCTTGCAGATTAGTTATAGTTTTTGTTTTTTGCGAAAAACATTTGAATTTTGCGCAAGCTTAAGTCGCTTGGTTGGTCACCTAAGTTACTTAGTTGTTTGTCAGCTGTTGTGGCGGTATGTTGCCTCTGCAAAAAAGTGGTGATTTTAATGCAAAATAAGAATAATTTCTTAGTGAATGTGCGTGCAACAAAAAATTGGACCTTTATTTAACATCAGGTAATAATAATTTCCGAAAATCAATTTGTTTTTATTGGAAAAATTGCAATTTCTGTTTTCGATGCATTCCTAACCTCAAAATTGAAAAGCCGCTAAGCGTCCTGTGATTGAAATTACTGTAAGCTTATCAAGTAGTCTGCTAAATGTAGCAACAAATGACTGCGTTTATTTCATAACTGTTTAAAGCAAATGCAGCCATTGATTTTCAGATAAATATTTTTGGCCAAAATATTCTGCAGTTATTTGTTCAAATTAAAAAAAAATCTCGTATAAATGTTGCTTGTTTGTATTTACAGTTTAAGTGATGGATTCTCATCAGAATCAGTGCCCATTGGATTACACTTCCATAGTCCATCAGTTTGAAGCAGATTTTAATCCAAGTCAACCTCTCAAGTAAGTTTTAGTAACAGTTATTTCCCTTATTACAATAATTTTATGAAATTTATTGTATACAGTAAGTAACATAACAAATAAGCATTACATTAGTTAACTTATGTTTGTCGTCGGGCGTGGCTTTAAAATAAGTTTTCCGCTGTCGTCACAAGACATGTTGAATTCACAGAGCACTTCGCGAGCTCGGGCCGTTATTATGGAAGCTGCCACAACTCTTCTGTGCACTCCCAGTAAAAATATTATTACTGAAACAATACAATAATTAAAACAAAGTTATTATAAATTTTGAAATGCATTACTTAATACTCCTGTTGCAAATATAAAAAATGGATGGTTAGATAGAGATTGGGATAATGGCACAACACGAGTGAGTGGGTCCAGTAACCAATTCGAAGCCCCTATTGATACACAAACTGTAACAGCTAATAGGACAACTAAAACCAGATGTTAGTGTTTTTTTCAGTCACAACTTAGTGAGGTTTGTTACTTCTCCATCTTGTTGTTGATGGCTGCAGACAAGCAATCACTTCAGTTAGTCTTCTCTCAAATGCTTTTAAATCTATAAGAGAAACAGAATTGTTTTGGTTTTTAATGTTTATCAAAGATTAGTGTGTTACCTTCACAGGCAGTTTGCTCATGTGACATGATTCCTGATTAAGTTTTAACTGTTAATTTTTTAGCTAGAGGGTTGTTGGCATAATTTTTAGTGTAAATTGTTTTAGAAGTAGTTTTTTGGGGAGATAATACATTTAATTCCCTTTTATTTATCGTTCATTATGTTATGTCAATTGTTAGAATTTTCTTGAGAATAGGTTACAAATGCTACGTCAATTGCGCAAGATCCAGAAATTGAAAGTTGGTTGCATAGAATGATTTCAATATTTCAAAATTTTTAAGTTGCCTATCGATTTTTTTCAAATTTAGTGAATTATGCAAAAAAATATTTTTAAATAAATGGGGTGAATATAAGTAAATGAAATTTTATTTTACATTATAATTATTAATAATTTCAAATTCTTAATCCAGTAAAATAAAATACTTTAATTATATTTTTATTTCATTTCGTAATTTATATTTTTTCATTTAACATTTTTAAATGTTGATTTATATAAAATTATTGTGTTTTAAATAAGTTTAAGGACAAAGTTTAAAGAAATTTTTTTTCATCGAATTGTTAATAAATATAAAAAATTAAAATTTTTAAAGAATAGAAAATTCGTTTTCCAAAAAAATATTTCTTTCGTTCCAAGCACAACAGTTTTGCCTTTGTAATAAAAAGTATAATTTTTAATTTAAGTTAAAAGTCGTAAAAAAATGATGTAAAATTTAAAAAATAACAGTGCCTGCGCGTGCTGCCTCCACCGCCTTCACTTCTAACCATGTGACATTCATCCCCCATATTTCTAAAACAAAGTACGCGTTTCTAATCGCAACGTGCGTCAATTGTTTCGTTTCCAAACAAAACTTCATCTTCATTACCGAAAGAAAAACGGTAAAATAAGCAATGTTCCCCTTTGCCACCTGTATGCGATTCAAACTACAAAAATGGATCATATTGGTTCCTAATCAACAAAACATCCCCAATTTAATTGCTAAGGTAATTTATTTTCAATTTGCATGCAAATGTTAGGACGATTCCTAACATAAACAATAATTTTTTTAATGCCAATAAAAGCTGTAGATTTTATCCTTGTTTGAGGTTATGTTGGAAACTGAATAGTCCTTTTTGATCCTTTTCGTCGTTTTCCCTTAAAGTCGTTCGTGGGTGCCTTTTAAAGTGCAAATTGTCGCGCAAACTTTCCAGCACAATAAAAGTGAAAAAAGTGGCATATTATTGGTTCAGTTTGCTACAAAGTAAAGTAGGAAAATAAGGGTTGTTTTTATTAGCTCGCGCTTTTTATTCTCTAAAGTAAATCGACTTTTATTACGTGTGAAAAGTTGCGAATTTTCAGTGCTTCTTGTTTTCTTTTTTGTTTTTTGTTTTGTTTTGTTAATGGTTAGCTATTGCTTGTTTTTTATTTTATTTTTTGAAATGGATTTTTCGAATGAGTTTTTTTTATGCAACAATTTTTGACTTTTTGTCTACGCCGACGCCTTCTTCTTTTCTCCTTTAAACGTAGCGCAGCGAATTATTTTTTGAAAAGTTCCAAGGCGAATGCAATTAAATTTTATTCAATGTTTATATTAAGTTATCCCATACATTTAATTGCTTTAGTTTGCATCGACGACGAAGCTGTTTGCAGCCATCCTGCAGATCTATATGGAAGGCTTTTAACGTTTGCAAGCGCTGCAAAAAATGCACTCGTCTTGCAAAATAAATAACCTGCAGGATGCACTTTACTTCCATTTAATTATACGTTTCCTCTTTTTTTTTTTTCTCTATCGGTTTTTCCTTCTTTATCATTCAAATGGTGACTGACTGATTTTGATGATTATTTAATCATTGCTAAATTTAAGTATAATGTTTTTTTTTTCGGAATCGAACGAAGTTTTACTGTTTTTAATTGTTTTCAATTAGTTTATAGGAAAACTAACTTTTGGTGATTATGTAATCATTGCTAAATTTAAGTATAATATTTTGTTTTTCGGAATCGAACGAAGTTTTACTGTTTTTAATTGTTTTCAATCTATAAGAAAACTCTGAATGAATCCGCTTTAAAGACCCTACCAAAATGTTTTTAATAAACATTATTTAAGTTATAACCATTACTTTTACAACATTGCCATAATTTACTTATAAAATTTCGAATGACTGTTATTAAATCAAAAGTAAATTAATTTGTTAGTAATTCAGTATAAAAACAGCACTCAATTCGCATGTAAAAAACAAATTGGAAATTTCAACAACTTCGAAGCATTAACGAGCCATCAATGAATAACAAGCAACAAAAACGCTTTAACATCAATTTGTATTAACACGTAGAAAACAATTCGGTGTATATGCGATGTAGATTCATAAATATTAAATGCCGGTTTTTACTATGTGTGGCACTCGTATGTGGGTGTATGCGGCAGGGATAAGCAAATTGGTGTGTGTCTTGTAAAACGTGGAAATTCATACATAAAACATGTGTTTCTCGCACGTGGCCGGCCCGTATGCAACAGCTACCGGCGTATAATGGCCTTTTAATAGGTTTACCATTCGTCGTTGCGTTAAAATAATAATAATCATTATGTGATAATAATAATAAAAATGACGGATAATCAAAGAACGCACTCGAATATATCGCCAGTATCGCTCGGATGGTTTAATGGTGAACAATAACGACGGCGGCTGTAAATGTGCACTCACTAATGTTGTTTTCGTGTGCGGTAAAAGAAATCGATTGCTTATAGTCACTGGCTGCTGTATCCGCTGATGGTTCAGTCTTTGCAGCAACAGCTCGTCTTGTATACGCTCAGCCGGATCAACTAATGCGGACGGATTAATTTCGGCAACGGCTACACTAAATATCGCTAATTATACAAAAGGATTAACTTGTTTGTCGACACGTTAAAGGGTTCCTATAACGCCAAGGTTAGTCGATTACATATTAATTGCGTTAATTGCTATTCTTAATTAATCGATTCACGGGGAACTATACTTATTGGTCTTTAATTCTATTAAAATTGCTTGTTAATTGTTATGTCAATTAGCGGTTTTGTGCGGTGTGAAATTGTTGAATTGTTTAATGTTTAAAGTTATTTTTTAATGGTAAAAATATAGCAAAAAATTGGTAAATTTTGCTCATCGTGAATTACCAACTGATGATCATTCACGAAACAGATGTGTTGAAATATGTATAAACCAGTGATTTTAAATAATTATATTGTTGTTTTTGTGTTAAGGATAATTTATTGTCAATAAAATTTTGCATAAATTACAGACAACTTTTGGGCAGCGGCAATAAATAAAAATCGTAAACTATTTTTATGTTTTAATTTTTGTTCAATCAAATTTTGAAGTCCCAATTAATTTTTTTTATGTTTAGGTCATTCAATACAAAGGTAAAATTTTCATTGTAATTTTTTTTGTAAAATCTCATTAAATGTATAAAATATCCTTTTAATTTTAAGTTTTTTTTTTTTATTGGGAATCCAAACAGCAAAGAAAAACCTTGCATTTAAATCAACATGAAATGAAACATTAAGTATTATTTTCGCGTAATGAAAAGAACAAACTGAAAATAAAAAAGTTGTTTTGAATAAAAAAAACCGCATTGTTTGCCGAGCACACATGAAATTTAATTCTGATTAAACGATAATTGGAGTTGAACTTAAGCAAAGTTTGACGCACCCTTTTTTGCGCTCGAGCTTTTTTTTTGTCGCTTTACATTTCGCATTGCGCGCTCCGTGGAAATTTACCGGACGCATCCTCAATGGAAAACTAGAAGGACATAAAAAACCGTTTTACAACTGTTGGAAAATCGTAAATTCCGAAAATATATCCGACTTTGCTAATAATAACAAAATAAAACTATATAGACTAGAGGATTTTATTGTTTGTTGTTGGAATTAACACCCCTCTGTCTTTTACTGCTTTAATTTATTTGATTGCGCCAAAAGAAGTAGTAGTAGTTCCTAAACAAAGACAACCGAAGCACTTGCTAACATTGTATTTAAGTGTCTGTCTGATATATCGATGAAAATAATTCCGGGAACGTGTATTTTTAGTTTAAACTTATTTTTAGTCGACGCGCAATTAATATTTGATTTAATTCTAAATATTTAACTTGCTTTATGTGACTATGATAGTAATAATCAGTAATTTATATTTCACAGCTTTAATGTTTGATTGAATGATTCGAGTTGGAATTAAATTTACTTTTTTACGCGTATATTTCAAAGCGTAATGAAGCGCAAAATTATTTATTTCTTTGTGGAATTTTGCCGGTGGTATGAAGTTCATTGCTTCAGAACTTCATAAAAAGGGATCTGCGAAACGTTTGGCAGTGACAGGAAACAGACCATCAGCGGTGTTGTTCACATCCTGGCGCGTCATATAGAGCGTGCAATTTAGGGGTTGTTAAACTGTAGATGTGAGTTTTTCGCGTCGGTTTTTTCGGGCGCGGGCGATGCTTCGGGGAATTCGAAATAAATATAAATGTGGACGCTTTTTGTTGGTTGCTGTTAAGAACGAAAATGCGATTGCTTTCGAAAGGTGAAGGCGAAAACTTCACGTGCACCCTGTGTTCCCCATGATGTGAATACGGAGAAAAAAGTACATGTGTAATCTTCTTGTGACGTCAATTGAGTTTTCGTGTTGTTAATAATGGTCGATTTTTCATTTAAAATAAATGGGGGTGTATTGGAGCATTTTAAAATAGTCGGTTTCAAATAGAAACAAATGTATGCTTTTTTATCGGCTAATTTATAGATTTGTTTATGTTGCGTGTCGGCTCTTTTTTCTCATTAATTTCTATTTTCTTTAAATGTTATTATTTGTACGTGAAGTACTGGTTTTGTTTGGACTTTTAAATTAGTATTTATTGAAAGTTTTTCTGTAATTTGGCGATAATCACGGTTTTTAAAATTTCCAGTCCGCAGAAGTAGAGAGTAGATTTTAATTTTTAGAGAACGTTGCATACCAATTTAGTAATTTACTAAAAATACAATATATTAAGTCAATGAATGAGAAAACAAAAATCACATAGTAAAATATGTAAAAAAAAGTATGAATGAATTTGAATATTAATTAATTTTATTCATTTTAATTTTTTTTAAGAAATTAAAATGGTTATGAAGTCGACGATAAATTTCAGCGATAAAAAACTCAATCATTCAAAATTTATTGTTATTAATCAAATTTTTACTGCTAAGAATGCTTTTTGTCATTAGCTATTGCAAAACCTCAGTGTTTCCTCTGCTGCTTTTTTTATATTTCGATTTAGAAAGAAGAAAAAAGTGCCTCACAAATTAATAGGAAAAATTAAAAAGAATCAAAGGTGGTTAGTTTTGAAAATAATGTACTTATAGTTTGCACTTGCCCCACAAACGTAGGACGGATGATTTTTGTTAATTGCAAAAAAAATGATTATATTGTAATGATTTCATGAATTTGTTGTCGCTGACTTTCACACTCCTTAAAAATAAATGCAAACAAAGAAAAAGAAACTGAAATAGAAAAGAATTAAACTAGAAAAGAGTCGGCATATAATAAAATAAATTCGATTTCGAATGGAGGAAGAGATTCGCTTTTGTTTTCGACGCAGGCATACATAAGTAAGTGATGCATCGGCCGGTCTTATGAATTGCAGGCGGCATATAAATCAATAGAATCACTGTAGAGGCGAGCACGTCGTGTATCATACAGGAGAGCCCTATTTACACATTTCGTTTTTTTCGTCGCGAATATATTTCGCATTTATTTGCATCTATCGGCCGCGTTTGCGGCATTCTTTCTGTTTTTCTTTCGCCCTTCGTACGTATAACTCGCAGATATATAGCAAAAATATTAGACGCGTTAAGCATAAAATTGCTTTGCCTACCTTATAAATCACAAATTCACATTTGAGGCAATAAATTCACCCTTTCGCCTATATACCTTTTTTTTGTAGAGCTTATTCTCTCCACCCGTACTGTATATTCGTAGCTACTATACATATGTATAAGCGCATATGACTATTTTATGTGCTCAACAGAAAAAAAAACTGAATAAATGCATGTATGAGCGAGTGTTTTTGATCTATGAGGCTTTTGCACTTTTTTTTTTAGTATTTAGCGACCTATTCATTTGTTCATATTTGTCAGTTATTTTATTAATAGATGAGCTTTGGGTTTCTGCGTTGTTTTTTATCGGTTCCCTGATGGTTTATGTTGGGAATTATCCTGTATGGTCGAAACATGAAATTAAACATCGATAGTAATAATAATTAATGTTCCTTTGACGTAAGTGCGTTCGATTTTTCATTAGTTCTTTAGTTTTGCGCTATAAGGGCTATAAGAATTGGCTGTTTTTTTTTAAATTATTTGTATTATATTAGTTATTTAATGGAAAATTGTCCTTTTAAAATAATAAATTCAAAGGTTTTTTATATTTTCAGTTTTTTTTTGCAATGAAATGCCTTTAAAATTTTAATGTCATGGGTACTCGAAATATTTAAAATGTTTGGTATGGAACGTACATTGTTTTTGCATTAATGCAAAAAGGCATTGAACAAAAGCTTCCGAAAATGTTATGCAAAAAAAAATCTGAAAAAGTAAAAATCCATTTTCTTTTTATTCCATTTTATTCATATTCGTAATTTAATATACTTACAAAAGATAAATTTTGATGATGTTTCAATTAATTATGGTTTTGGTTGTTTTCGGTTTGAAGTTCGCAATAAACAACATAAATGAACTCTCCAAAAATATTTTTTTAGGGGATAAATTTGCATTTTTAGTCATTTCCTTTCGATTATTTTATTTTAATTAACTGAAATATTTTATGAAAATTCCAGCAGATTAATTGTTTGTTTTGATTGGGAGCTTAATTATCTATAATACATTTTAATCATTTAAAATCTTTGTGCTATAGGAATCACAAATTCATTTTTAAAATTTACAATTAAAATGAAATTGTGATTATCGAGGGTGTCAGAATAAAAACGAATAACTAATTCTTCTTGTTACTTTTCTGTAGCATCTATAATAACCAAATAATTGTTTTGATTTAATTAATTAATATAGCTTTCCCCACTGACTAAAGAATTAATAATAAACATCTTTTTTATTGTTACAACTATTCATTTCTATTTTAGGATCAACATAAAAAAATGTCTTGAGAATGTTTTTATTTAAAACCGCTGTCTTAAAAAATACAGAAGTTATGCTTATTTTTAGCAAAGGCCAAAACTTTGCTTGACCATAAGTAAATGCTGATAACGCCACCTTTATTTTCAGGAAAATTAACTTCGTAAATGCGCCATTAGTTTGTTTCTAGCCCTTGTAGTTTTCGAAATTCGCTCTAGGGATAATCAATTTGAACCACCCTGTTTAAATAAATAATAATAATAAATTGCTTTTGCAAATATGAATAAAATTAAACAAAATATATTGCAGACAATGTAATAAAGTCGAAGTATAATTAGATGCAAACGTATTTAAGCGTAAAATACGAGCACTTAAAAATTCCTAATGAAACAGCGAAAATTACACCCGCAAAATTATTACCGCATCAGACTTGATAAACAATTTCCCGTGAATATTTAGCAAATTTGCATTGAGCAATTTGCGCGTTAAAATTTCACGACCCTTCGGGGACATATTGTGTTTGCCCCCGCGTTTCTTCTTTACGCGCAAAGATTTTGATAGGTGCGTGCGCCCACTAATTGCCTTTCTTCTTTGTTTCAACTAAGTTTTTATTCCGCCGAGAATTCTCTTTTGAGACTTTAATTATAATCAATTCCGTTAGTCTTTTTGCATTTGTTATAATACTTAATTAATTATTTGTGAAAGTTTTTTTTTTTGTTGACGCCAAAGTATTATTATTTTTTATTCAAATGACGCCCTTTCTGACTCGTCGAAAATGTATTCGGTATCAGAGAGAGTGGAGGAGTAAGTAGCGACTTGCAAATATCGATAGCGCCAGGGTTACTGCCCTCCACCTTAGGCGTGACGTCAATGGTGGTGTGCATCCCGCAGATAGTAATTTGTTGCAATTTTAATCGCTTTAATTTCCATTATATTTGCACTCAACTAATCTTTATTATTCTTTAAGTGCCGAACATTAGTTGCCCGGAAACTATGTGTATTGTATAAGCACAAAAACCTGATTTTTTTAAATGTGTAATTATTTAAATATTCGAAAGGGGTGGGAAAATGTTAATCGTCTTTTAATAGTACGATTGGAATTGATAGGCCATAGAGTGGCAAAGGTATCGGTAGTGATTTCCAATCAGGTATTGGCGATTACCAATCACTTTCGAACAGGAGAGCAGCAGCCGAGAGGAGGTCTGGCTGCTCTGGGGTGGTGGAGGCGGAGGAGGCGGCGGAGGCAGCAGATTCTATTGCATCTATCGATCGGAAACGCACCCTAACGGTCAGGTATCGAACACCTATTATTACTTTTACGGACGCGGACGGAGCACATTTCATTTTTTTTTATATTCCTCCGCCGTTATTTCTTATTTCCATATTTATTTATAGTTATGCGGTTTAATGGTGCTGGCGAAGGGGTCGAAATTGTTTTAGCATTTGGGGTTAATTGCACTTACAGCAGTGTGTAGAAAATGTTCGGCATAATTGACTGTCGTGCAGGGACCGAATGTGTATGATGTGAAGTCATTCGAGCGTAAGGAAAAGTTCACGATGATTGTTATCTCTTTGAAGTTGTTTCGTTTGGGTTCGAGCGACTCCCCATAAATTTCGTTTTGATTGCGTGTCTACAGTCTCTCTCTCCCTTTCTTTCTGCTGCCCTTTAATTGCACCCCTTTTAATGCAGTATTCAAATAGATCAATACGAAATTTAATTGTTGCCATTAGAAGAAAGATTCGCTTCGTTTAAGAATTGGGCGGACGAGTGCAGATTAATGACTGTTTGTATTTTTGATTCGGTTCTCATTTTGGGCCTTTTAATTAAATGCTTTTAATTCGTTCGCTTAATTTTAATTCATTTTGTGGAAATATTTGCTTCGGGTTTTTATTCCAAATATGAAATTCCTTTTATATTGTACAATAATAATATTTCTGCTAACTGCTACAGTGAAAATAAAAAAAATGTTAATTTTAATTACCAGATATGCGAGTATTTAGCTGTGGTAACAATATTAATGTTGTAAAATTAATTATTATTATGAAATTCCATAGTGTTCAACATATGTAAGCAGGAAATAATAACTGTTATTAAATTAATACTAATTATTAAAGCCCTTTAAAAATTTAATAAATAATTATATTTGATTTGAACTTGGTATTTTTTGTTGAAAGCCTCTAGATTTATTTATTCGTTAAAATTGACAAGAAGCGTTTCAAAATTATTGATTTTGATTGAAACTGTGTTGCAAAACAGTAATTAGCTCTAGCTAAAAATAGTTATCTAACTTGTAATAAGCATTCATTCGCAATATAATTTTAATTAAAACACGAAACTGATTTCATATATGCCACAAATTTAATAATTAATTAAATAAATTCTAGAAAATATAAATATATCATCCTTGCGACAATTGACATTCGTTTATTTTAATTAAAATGTGTAATTCTTCAGTGCGCAAAGTACCGTCTTGCAAAAACACTCCTGTAACCCTTTTAGCAGCAAACAAGGAAGTGAAAATATTAATGAAAAGCATAAATTACCTCATATCTGTAGAGTTCGAGTGGCGCAATTTCGATTAATTAAATTTAATTAAAATGGAATTACCTTGTATATTGTGTTAGAGCATCGAGCGATCTCATTACTTACCGATAGTTATCTTGGCTTTAGTTTGACTACACTACGGACCCACCACCACTCAATTAATTTCCACAAATTCAGCAAATTATCATTTCGCTGATGTTCTCTATAACGTACTTTATGTGTGCACAAAACTTCTTCTACGTGTACAGCTATACGAGTATGCTTGTGCGAGTGCTCCTGATTTTAATTAATGTGACCTAGAAATACGAGAGAGGCTATAGAGCTGGAGCGTCTAAAAGGGAAGTAAAAATGGGAACGCTTTTTGTCGCCGGCTCGTTTCACTAGAGTCTCCCGTATACCGTATATCCACGACCGCCGCTGCCACTGCCGCCGCCCTTTACGCGGCTCATATTAGCCAAATTACTTCACCTGCTGCCGCACCTGACTTTCAAGAAAGCTTTTAACTTTAAAAACTGACAGCGCGGTAAATCGGGTCGCTTATTTTTTTCCCTCGTATTTTTGTTCTTGCGTTGCTGCGGCGGTGCGTATACGCTTTGGCTTTCGGCTTAAGAATTATGCTTCAAGCATTTGTTAGCCGTCTAATTTGCTGTCGCTAATACTTTTGCGTGATGAATTAATTCCGCCTTTTATTTTTGGCACTTAATTTGTTTACCGGTGGTATTTTTAGGTGAAAAGGACTACTACATCAGGGTGATAAATGTTTCCTATGTGCTTCATGACTCACTAGATTTTTCTTTCGTTGTGTTGGTTATAATTTATTTACATTTAAAGTTATTTTGTTTTTCTAAATACTTTGTTTGTGCCTTGTGAGTAACGGTATATTATTTTTAGGCTGATTTGGACTAAAAATAATATCACATTTTATTTAATTTTTTTGAAAGAAAATCAAAAACTTTTCCAGTAGGTTTTTCTTATCTTTGCAAGAAGTAATTAAAGTTCTTTTATTTTCATTTCCATATAGGTTTTTCGAATTGTGTAAAATATGTATTGAAATATTGGCGATAAGGACAGTTTGTTCTGTTAATTATTCCGCCGTGACTTTCTGCTCTAAGATTGATTATAAAACGATTTTGTTTTGCTTATATTTTGTTAATTTGTAAATGTAGATATTCAAACAAAAAAAAAATAATAAAATTTACAAACACTTTTTTTTAAGGTGTATATATATATTTTTTTTTTTCTTATCTTGTGATTGACAGAACTATTGAAATATTTGATCTGAAATAATTTGAAAAATTGAGATATTTTGGGAATTGCCGTGCTTCTCATTAATTAAACTGCAATTATTATGCAGGCTGCGAATAATTCGAGAGGACATCGGAAAAGAGAACACAGCGATTTTAATTTGTGTGCGTTCCTGCACGCATATTATTATTATTATAAATGCGAATTCGGAAATGCGCCTTTCGCACACGAATAATACGCCATTGACAATCATGAATAGTAGCCAATTTGCATATTATTATACTAACATAACTAATGATTCCTTTATTGTTAGTATTCTTCGTTTGTGCGCGGATCCATTTAAATGTAAATGACGAAATTATTGTTTAGTTGGTGAGGGCGGGAGTATCGTATGTATAAAGCAAAATTCGCATGAAAATTCAAAAAGTTTATTGATTTTTGTTTTTGTTATTGCTGCTATATTGCTTTTTATTATTATTATTCTAAAACGTATTTCATAAAGAATATTATTCCTAAAATTGGATACGCCTATATGTAATTTTCTTGAGTTCGTCTTGAAAAGCGGCTTTGTCCCTTGCTTTTCTTGACACGACGACAAGGAGCGAAGCACGGCAACGACAAAGCGCAAAAAACTGGAATTTGATTCTTAATATATCAGTAAAATACGCTGTACAATAAAAGGCATAATCGATTTTTGTTTTTTTAATGTTTATTTGTGTAATGTTTTATACAAATACGCTTAATATTTATTTTCTATTTAGAACGTCAATATTGTTTTCCAATTTTGACGGTTCATTAATGAGTTTTCCACATTTGCTCCATTTTATTTATTGCAAAACATAACATATTGTAATAAACAAATTAATTAATGAACTCATAATAATAACATTGCATTCGAAAACGGTCACTAATGAATATTATATAAATTCGAGAAGATATAATCTTCTCTTTGCATACTATACATGAAAATGGATAGCCAATTTGTTAAAATAATTTAATGATATGTTTTTTTTAAATTTATTTGTAAACAAATTTGTTCTTTTCATTTATTTAGGAAATACTTTAAATTATTTATCTCCGAGCGATATTTTTGTTACGCCGAGCATTTATAAATGCGCAGAATGAGAATGGAAAAAAGAAAAAGGAAACTTTATAATGGCCTGTAAGAAAAATATATAAGACTTTCATTAATTTGCCGGGAAAAGCTTGAGTGCTTTTGTCGCCGGAATTTCCACACTTGAGTCTCTCTTTGTTGTAAAGAGATACTCTCTCATTATTCTTGCCGGGCGCTGAATGCATCTACAATAACGCAGCTTGAAATGATTATTATTAGTGCAGAGGTCCACTTGACACACAAAACTGATTAAAATTGCATATTTACAGCAACTTTTCCAATTTTCCGGCGCGCATTCGCTGGCTTTCACCACATTGTAGCGTTTCTCTTTCTGTCTCCAAAGTCCACCGCATTAATTTTCCGCACTAATGTAATTTTTAACGAAACATCATTATTATGAAGTACTGTTGGCAAATTAGTATTGAGTTTTTGCTTTCCTGTGCAGATTTTTATTTTTTCTTTGCCTATCTTAATATTTTTAAAGTTGCGTTAAAAGTTTTCCTTTGATAAGAAACAAGTGAATATTTGTGCAGAAGGAAATTGTAAACAAATGCTGCACGTCTAAGGAAAACTACTTTATTTCTAAAAACAAGTACTTCCAGGGATTGAAAATATTATAATGCAGGTATGGGAGAAGCAAAAACAAAAAGGTTTGCACCTTTGTTCTTGTACGGTTAATTAATTGCTTGGATATTTCGTTGGAGTAATTCTATTTAATTGTATCTTGCCTTGACTCTGAGATTCATTGATGTGAAAATATTAGTTTTTCACTTGGGGCATTATATTAAATTCTGTGCGAAATATGTTTTAGCTGTGTTATTGTTTTACTTTTTGCTCTTTTACGGAGTATTATCTTTCTTGTTTGCTCTCTGCTAATGAATTCGCTGTATTTATTGCACGTTATATTATTTTTCGCAGAAAATTCTATATTTAGTATAACTTTTTCCATTTTCTATTTTTTATTGCTTGTTTGAATAATGCATTTGTTATGCATAACTAATAATATACAGGGTGACACTGAAAAGTGGCTCACCCCTTTCATTTCTTTATTTACCAATCGATTTTTATGAAATTTTGCTCATTTATATAAGACAACATTTCGGATTGATTGACGTAAATT
>JASKGO010006124.1:0-32607 GCA_030556065.1 Holobus sp. GC000080
TAAAGTATTCGTTAGTTAACTGTTCAGTAAATTTACATGTCAATTTAAAAATTTCGGGAGAGAAAAATAGTAAATAAATGATTAAAATAAAGAAAGAAAAACCCCACATAAATGTCAGTAATTACGGTAACTCCTATTTACTGAGAAGTTAAATTTATTGAAAGGTGAATATACCGGCCCTAAGACTTTTAAATTATGATCAACAATTTTTATTTAAATATGTAACTGAATAACATATTTTATTAATTAATAATTGTTAAAAAAATAAATAAAAGTTTTATTATTAAGTACGCAAATTCTAAAAATAAAGTCCCCTATTATTTAAAATATAAAATAAACTAAGTCCTAACAATACTTCAATTACACCCTTAAATTTTTCTTTTTATGATAATTTAAAATATTCTAAACTTTTTTGTATAATTCGATATATCTGCAATTATTTTTAATAATTATCACAATATGAAAAAAAAAACTTCCAAATTTATTTTTAAGCACACAAAATTTATATTTTGTAATGTAAAATAAATTAAAATTTTACTTAATTTAACTGTATACAGGCAGGTCTTAAAAGAAATTTAAATTATTAATATTTATATTATAATATCTGACGTCTTCGCTTTTATTATTCTTATACAGAATGAATAAGCTCCATTTATCAACTAAATTACTAAGGATTTGTTATAATTAGAATAAATGATTTATTATGTACATGTTTAATTATACGGTTTACCTTTTATTATTATAATTTTTTTTTTGTACTTTCTTGTTTGTAGTTACCAAATAATTATTTTATGCAAATAAAAAAAATATATTTATAGTAGTGAAATGCAAATATTGAAAACACCCGGCGCCTTCACCGGTGTAGTTTTCCAGAGTGACTAATAATAACTAATAATAATTTATAAATCGCTAAATTAATCTAAATATAAATAATATTATTTATAATTTTCTAAATATACACAAACCTATTACAATTATAAATTAATTTTTATTTTTAATTACAAATTTGTATAATTTTGTAGCTGTACTTTAATTTTTTACAAAAAAAAAATTACAAAAATTATTTTATTTCAAAAATGAAAATACTTAAATTTACTGGCGCCATCATCAACGTTATTCCCAGTAAGAACTTTATTAATTTACAATTTAAAATACAAAATTTATTAATACATAATTTTATAGCCTTCGAAATAATGAAATTTATTGCTTAGATTTATTTTTCAAATTTGCATATGCTAAAATCGCGTTGATCTCACCAACAGTCAACAAAACGTTTGCAATAAACATTACCGAAAATGAGCAACATAAAAGCATTATTACAAACATTGTATACCTTTTCTCTGTACTCAGTAAACGAATGTCGTTTTGGCAACATTCAGAAGTGCCAAATATTGTGCCAAAACATATAAAATCGTGGTGTAATCTAGACACTGTATAATTATATTATAATTTAATTTATTGTAGAAATAAAAAACAAAGGAAAACAGTCAGGGCAATTAGTATAATTAGATAGAGTTGCTTGCGTCAGTTCGTATTTTTACGATATAAATGCAAATTAGGCTGGGCAGAAAACTGCAAATGATCGCAATGCGACAAAGAATGAGCACGCCATTGTGGAAATTATGACTACACGGTGAACTTTTCGTTGTTATTAGCGACGCTGCGATAGGGATACGGGGCAAAAAGGACAATAAAAGCAGCATTTGCGGTCACATTTAAAGTCCATTAACATTAAACGGCACACGTATACAGGATGTTTGAAAAAACAAATGATAAAAACTGAATTAATTTGCAATGGTTTCATTATTATTAACATTTTTTTTTTCAAAAAAAATATTTAATATTATTGTTTACAAACAATTTAATATTAATAATATGTAATTTTTAATGAAAAAATGAATTATTGCAATTTAAAAAAAAAAAAGCTTTTTCGACGAATATAAATTTAAACTAAATTAATCTAGTCAAATAAATTGAATAGTTTGAAGATAAAAGTTTCCAAAAGTAGTAATTTCTCGGCAACTTCCAGTAGATGCGTCCAATAGCAATGAATAAAATATAATGGGCTAGAATTAAAAGGGATCGCTTTACGATAAGTACACTAAGTCGCTTTTATCTGCTTTACAGGTTTAAGGATACGAATAGCGAATCTATTTTTCAAACTACTAACATGTGTCTTGTACATAATCCGCGTTATCACCGACTTGGATCCGACTTATGCAACGTGGTGAGTGCAATTTACACTTTGCCATTTCACTGCACCCGCCACCGCATCTTTCAGTTTATAATGTTTGGCACGAAACGATTGGCTGTCTTATCCAATACTGTCCCGATAAGTCCCTCTAATCCCGACTATAGAGTCGTTTCAGTGCTCCTCCATCGTTTTCATTTAAATTCAGCTGCACATTGGCCACCGTTCAACCCATACAGCAGTTCTTTTTTTTTTTCTATTGCTACTGTTTCCGTTTGCGTGTTACAGTTACGGTTGCGTGCCTGGAAACAAAACCGAGTACATTTTGTCAGCCAATTTGACGGAGGAGAAGTTCCAGGAGAATCCCATCATCAACTGGGATGCCATCATCTACGTCAACAGACCGTTGGAATTGTGGACGGTCCAAGTGGTCCTAGCTATCATCAGTCTCACCGAAGCGCTTCTTCTAGCTTATTTAGGCTACAAGGTAATTTACTAACTAGGTTTTATTTTTAGTTTTTCTTTTCTGCGAGTGTACCAGTGCTCTTTGTCATTTTATTTTCTTGGAAATTTCTAATTAATTCTCTAATAAATAAATTTTGTGAACAAAAAAAAAATGAAAAATTAATGTAATGTTTAATGGGCATGTAAAATATTGTTCTCTAAGTTCTCTACATTTTTTTTCAACTGCCCGGCGCCTTCAGCAGTGTTACTTTTATAGAATGACCATTAAGATCTGTTATTACTTATATACTAATTAAAATATGTTAATGTTTGCAATAATAGTTAAAAGCAAATTATGTTTTTAATTACTCGGGTATATTATTTTTTATAATTAGATTTTTCTTTAATCGTTATAAATAAATTATTTTTTGTAAGAAAGAAAAATAATAATGGGCAATTTAAACAATATTCTCTAAGCACACTTTTGCATTTATTTTTTATTGTCCGGCGCCTTCACCAAAGTAGTATTAGCTTAATAAGTAACAAGAAATATAATTTCCTATAAATTGCCAAATTAAATAAAACACAATAATTGTTAAAAAGAAATTGTTCTTAATTGCCCTGAATATATTATTCTTCAAAACTCTATTTCTCTTTGACCAATAAAATTAAACTGTTATTTTTTTGATAAATTTAGAAAAACAAATGTTAGGTTATCTAAAACAATATTCTCTAAGCATAGCTTTGCAATTTTTTTTGTCAATTGATCGGCTGTGTCATTTCTGTAAAATAACTTTTAAGAACTAAATTTTTTTATCAATTGTTAAATTAATTGAAACATATTATTTGCAATAATTGTAAAATACGAAATATCTTTTTAATTGCTCGGAGTAAATTATTCTTTTTAAATTGATTTATCCTTCATCAATAAATATTTTTTTTAAGAAAAATAATTTTGATTTGCATCAAAATCATTATTCCCTAAGCCCACTTCAACATTTTTTTAATTGACCGGCGCCTTCAGCAGTGTTATTTTTCTGGAATAACTGTCCAAAATTATTTATAATTAAATTAGTATGATTATATTTGCAATAATTTAAGTAAACGAGATACTTTTATTAATTTCCTTCAGTATATTATTGTTTAAAATTAGACTTTTTCTCGAAAATTCCAAAAAACTAAATTGTTAAATAAAATGAAACAATTTATTTTCATTAGTCATCTGAAACAATTTCCTTAAAGCAATTTTGCAAGCGAAAAATCAAGTAAAAAACTCTAAATGTCACCATTTTCAAGTGCATGAACTTCTCTGAGGATAAATTGGTCATACGCTAAAGTCCTTAGAAAATTTGAGGGTCGAAGTGCAGCTGCTGCTTTTGCATGTAACCTATTCCATGAAAAGTTTAGTTTGAGCTTGCTTTCCGACTTACTTTACTTTCAACAAAAAGAGGCAACCGATATACATGACATCTACTCTCAAATCTTGTGTTCTTACCATTTGTTTGCCATTTATATGCGTTTCGGTAAAATGAGGGAGCACTTTATGTTGCCACACAAAAATCAAACTATACACCGAGAAAACGAATAAACGAAACAATATATAGGCACAGTGGAGAAGACGAAGAAGAAGTGAACGGTTTTGCATTTGGCAGTACTCGATTTCTCCACAGATTTGTTTCCTTCGGGAAAACCTAGTGGGAAAGTCACTGTTATTCTATCAGCACATACAGGATATTTATGAATTTCTAATATCAATTGAATTCAATGTCAAATTTGTTTCTGATCTCTTTATTTTTTTGTGACAAATTTATAAAAAATAAAATTCTTTAAAAGACTCATTTTAAAAATCTGATACGATACTCGTATAAGTAGTTTTAAAGTTTTTTTTTAATTTAAATGAAAGAAAATCGGAAAATTTTGTAAATTTTATTTTTATTAAATAATAATTTGTGAAAATTACAAATATGACTCACTACTTTACTTTTTTCCATAGCAAACTGCAACGAAGAAGTTGCAAATTTATCATTTTAAAATTCTTTTCAGCTATTTTATCATCTTAAACTTAATTGCTGTTTATTAAATGAATTTGTTGAATAATTTCAATTATTTTTCCACATTTTACTATGCTGAAAACCGCTGAAAAATGTTGAAAACTGTTTAAAGAGAAAAGGTCACGACGAATATCTTACCGAACATCCAGAGTTTGATCATTTTCTCTCTTGATTGAGTAACATATGTCATTTCAATAAAACTTTGAAGCAGAATTACTTATTCTGTGCAACATGTATTGATTATTACGAGTATAAATAGCCTTTTTCAAAAAAAAAAAAAATTTATATCGTACAAGAAAACATTTTTTTTCAAAATTTCCATAATATAAGTACCAAAAAAATTGAAAAGTCAAACAGAGCAAAATATCATCTTAGCAATGGCCCTGTAAGTGAAGCTCTCCAAGTCCCAATTCGATTTAAGTTGCACCATCGGTACCGAATATTCTCCACAGAGCCATTCACTTAAAACAAAGAAAAAAAGCAAAAACAAAAACAAAATAGTAAAGTCGGAAAAAAGTTTTTATCCAAATTGATTGATTCAACATTGCCTTGGATGTTGGCTGGTGTAAATCATAAATCAATGGTAACTTTGCCTACTATGCATAACACTTGTTGTTCGGAGGAAATACTCCCTTGTACAGTTCATGCATGTACTTTGTACATTATAAAGATGTGTAGTCACGCACATTCATCGGCATTGACAAAGTTTATAGATTTTTGTGGAAACGGACGCATAAAAGTCGTATTAATAAATTATGAATACGCCATACCAGAAGTTCATATTAAATTACATGCGTATCTCTAAATTTAATTTTATTATACCCGCTTCCTTCGATTAATAATAATTTCCTCAGTTATTGCTTTATTGATAGTAATAATACAAACGATTATGGGCATAGGAAGAGCAAGAACACTGCATTGCCATTGTTCTTCGCCGGTGTTATTGTCTTAATGATGCCGCATTATTTTTGGCAATTTATTGCGAAAATTAATTTCGCAGTTTTAATTTCAAACTACATTTTTATTTGTATAATTATAACAAGTTAAATTTATCAAAATAATTAACGCAAAATGCATTAAATGCAACGATGTTGTTATAGACTGAAAATTACTTGAATTACGTTTAAACTATATCGGGTGACACTAATTTTACTACCCACTACCATTTCTATATTTATGATCCGATTTTTACCAAATTTGGAATAAACACATAAGACAACATTTCCAATTACCCTGAATAGTTGTCATTTTTACATGAATTCCGGTTGTACCATAATATGGTCTCTACTTTCAATTTTTAAATTGCAAAATTGCATTTTTTAAAGGTTGAATTGAAATTTTTACCCACAATGAATTACTGCAACATACAATAAATGGTATCAAAAGATTCATCATTAAATAAGGAATGAAAAAGTGTGGAGATAGTCGAATATGGTAGCTATTAAAAAAATGTACTTTTGACCTAAAAGTAATTTTGGTCTACTTCTTTTGTTAATAACTCACAAAATATCAAATTTATGGCCGGTTTGCAACTTTTTAACATAACCATGCTTTCTGAGTAATTTAGGTCATTTCACAGCCATCTGTGAAGATTAATTAAAAAAAATCAATTTTTTGGCAACTAAAAACGTAAAAATTGCGCTTTTAAACCCGGGATGGTCCTTTGAATGCAAAAAAGTAGCAAAAATGCGGGGTTGCTATTTAAAAATCAAAAGTTAGGGCCGCATCCGGTAAAACCGGAAGTAGTATAAAATTTACATCTACTCAACCCAATTGTAAATATTGTCTTATGTATATATACCAAAGTTGGTAACAATCGGTTAAAAATTAAAGAAATGGTAGAGGTGATAGTAACATTTGTCACCCTGAATGCAAGTGAAGGCGCCGGGTATATATTAATTAATTTTGTTTCTTTTGCGAAACCAATAAATGCAAATATGGTACAGATTTTAAAATAATTTTGCTTAAAAATAGCCACGTTCAGAAAAATAATTGTGCGTTTGCAATGCAAAGGGTGCTAAGCCCAAATTAGCGAAAAAATGCAATCAGTTTTGTGATTAATATGGACAAGGCACTCTTTGCGCTAATAGCACAGAATTTATTTTCCCATTTTTGAAAAACAAAATGCTAAAAATTGATATTTTATATAATAAATTAACATTTATATAAATTCTATTAGACCATTTCTTAAGATTAACTCTTTTTTAAATAAGTACCTCCTGAACACCTCCTGGTACAATCCAATAATTACAATATATTATTAGACAAGGAAGATTTTCCTTATTAACCTGCATAAAAACTAAAATAAAATAAAATTTTATATTTTGTTTTTTAAATTAACTTGAATTTCAACTTTTTAAATAAACTATTAACCATTGAAAAATTATCAGACAATCTTGGTTAATAAGAATAAGAAATATGGTTAGGCATATGTGATATTAATGATAACGTACAGAGAAGGCGTCGGGAATTTCCTGAAAAATTAGTTTTCAATTTCAGAATAGTGAAAAAAAAAACAATTTATTTTATAATTTCTTTTTAAATATCAACAATTCCAAATGAACTTTTTCATTAATATTTTTAATTATTTCATTTCCAATGTCTACCGTATTGTAATTAACAGTTTCTTGAAATGGTTATAATCTTATATTAAATGAACTATTAACCATTAAAAAAATACCAACCAAAGTTATTTAATTAGTAAATTTATAAAATTTGACAAATCAGTGATTAATCATAACATGCAGTGAAGGAGCCGGGAATTTACTGAACATTTTGTTGTTTTTTTTAATTTTTATTTTTTATATATTCCTTTTTAAATATAAGCAAATCCAAATAAACGCTTTTATATTATTATTTTTTTAATTATTTTATTGCCTTCAGTAATGTAATTAACAGTTTGCTGAAATCGTTATATCAATCCACTTTCATCGTTTAAAAAATTTAATTTACTTTTACAATATTTACCGATTTGGTTACGTTGCAGGGAAATATATGGCAGCAACTGCTATCGTTCCACTTCATCTTAGAAGTAGTCAATACAATCCCATTTACAATAACGGTGAGCATCGGCGAGCAGCATCAGCAGTGTCATATATCATGCGAACATAACGCAAACAAAATACTTTGTTACAGATATTTTATCCGCCTTTGCGGAACGTCTTTATACCAGTTTTCCTTAACTGCTGGCTAGCCAAACACTCTCTGGAAAATATGTTTGTAAGTATACGTAGTACCCGGAAGTTCATACTTCCCGCTCCAGTAGATTGTACGCATTTAATCAAACATTAATTAAGCGTGACAAAATAAGTTAACTTGAACGAAAGTACGAAATTCTTGCTGTTGATATTAACCCGCCGCGACGGTTGGCAGTATTAGTGCTCTTCGCTACATACATATTGCCATATTGGGGTTGTAAACAAGTGGCGGATGGATAGAAGTTGCCTGCTGTTGGAGCTTGGCTGCAAACGAATATCTCGAGCCGCACCTTGCTTCGTGCACCGGGCTTTATTAAAATTGTCAATTCCAGTCGGCACTCGCTTTTCTATCCACACGCGGATATTGCCAGCCATTCAATTAGCTATATTAAAAATTCACGAGTATATCTACACCAGAGGCTTGAGAATGCGAATGCAACATGAAAGCTGTAAGCACATAAAGTAACGAATTTACAAAGGATACAGTGGAGCTTTCGCTCCGTGGCTGCGCTCGGATAAGTAATTAACAAAAAGACCCTAGCGGAATTAACTCCATTACTCCCTTTTTTCTTAATTAGCAACGTGAAACAATTGCAGAATTAATCATTGAATTATTGCAGAATGATTTGCACAGAGCCATGCAAAAGTCCCAGTCGGCTCTGTCGCAACAATTGACCATCCTGTCGGCCACCCTCTTGTGTCTGGTCTTCACTAGGTAACGATTACCATTTTCCTTCGGTGATGACCAAGATTTTTACGTTGTGCGTGTTTTTGTTTTTGTTTCTGGCAGCGTTTGCGGTATTCAGCACTTTCAGCGAGCGGGACACAGACATCTCAATTTGTTTCAAGCCACCTATTATGTGGTGGTCACGTTCTCCACGGTGGGCTACGGTGACTTTGTGCCTGACATATGGCCATCGCAACTCTACATGGTCATCATGATTTGTGTCGCCTTAATTGTCTTGCCTACGCAGGTAATTAATCCATTGGTGCATTTCTATCATGTTTTTAATTTTAGATCCATAAATTCCGAAGTTAACTATCACTTTTAAGCAATATGAATACATTTTTTTTAAATTAAATTATTCATATAAATATTAATTCGTTTACTTTAATCATAAAGCTGTGAGGGCTCCTTTCTAAAGATACTCGCTCTGCATTGTTCTTCAAGATGGAATTATCAAAGTCCGTTAAGTTTACCTTCGTTAATCAAACATTTTTAGAGAAATGTATACTTTAATTTGGGACAGACGGAGTAATTCTTTTATTTTAATTGTAAAGTTGTTGGGGATTCTTTGCATCAACCTTTTTGAAATAATTACTAGAATAGCGTGGGAAACTAAAGCGTGGGCGGCACAAAAGAATCGAAAATTTGTTCCCAAGTTTTTTGTTTTTAATATAATTACAGTTTGAGCAACTGGCATTCACATGGATGGAAAGACAAAAGCTGGGTGGATCTTATTCGTCGCACAGGGCGCAATCGGAAAAGCATGTGGTCGTTTGCAGCACAACTCTTCACGCTGACACCATAATGGACTTTTTGAATGAGTTCTACGCGCATCCTCTGCTCCAAGACTATTACGTAGTGCTGTTGTCTCCGATGGAATTAGATACCACTATGAGAATGATACTGCAGGTTCCAATTTGGGCTCAAAGGGTGATTTATATTCAGGGCTCGTGTCTGAAAGATGGGGACTTGGCGAGGGCGCGAATGAACGAAGCGGAAGCGTGTTTCGTGTTGGCCGCGCGAAATTACGCCGATAAAACTGCTGCGGTGCGTCATTTACCATTATATTAGTAATGACTTGTTTGTTCGCAACTAATGCCTGTTCCAGGACGAGCATACGATATTGCGTTCGTGGGCCGTTAAGGATTTCGCACCCAATGTGGCGCAGTACGTGCAGATTTTTCGGCCCGAAAATAAGCTGCACGTAAAGTTCGCCGAGTTCGTCGTCTGCGAGGACGAATTTAAATATGCACTGCTGGCGAATAATTGCACATGTCCCGGGGCCTCCACACTCGTCACACTGCTGCTTCACACGTCGCGCGGACAGTAAGTGTTTGCGCTTGCATTATTAGGCCGTTACGAGTGGTTTGCGCCTAATGGGCACCAACTACTTCAATTTATTTTAATTGTACTCCTTGCCTCCGTATATCTATGCGAGTTTTTCTTCGATTAATTCGCAGAGAAGGGCAGCAATCTCAGGAGGAATGGCATCGATTGTACGGTCGATGTTCCGGCAACGAAATCTACCATATCGTTTTGGGTGATAGTAGATTTTTCGGCGAATACGAAGGCAAAAGTTTCACTTACGCTAGTTTTCATTCACATCGAAAGTAAGTTTGATTCGTTTTCGCTGTAGGTATGATGCGAGTGGCTTTTATGGGTACTTTTGTTGTTGCTTATAGGTACGGAGTAGCGTTAGTCGGGGTGCGTCCGGCTGAATTGCCCGAGTTTTACGAGGACACGATTCTTCTCAATCCTGGTCCTAGACATATCATGAAAAAGAGCGATACGTGTTACTACATGAGCATAACGAAGGAGGAGAACTCATCGTTTACGGTGGCTAATCAGCAAGCAAACAATAATAATACTTCGTCGGAACCGGTAATCGTTACGGCGGAGGAAAAAGGCAGCGGTGCAGCAAGTAAAGACGGTACCGGTCCTCCACTACTCATACTGCAAGTCCCAACCTGTGTCAGTGAGTGTTGTGAGCGCATGTCATTCATTAATTTTGATCGACACCGATCGTTGTTAAAAATTAATGCATTAATAACGATTAAAACGCCCGATTGGTATCGATCAATGAATATAATAACTTGATCATAATAGTAAAAGTTTACTCAGGTGATTCGTAACGTTTCAATCAATACCTTTTGGTAAGGTACTTTTATGCTTTCGATGTTTTTTTTAACAATCTTTATGTGTTTGATCATCAAAAGAATTTACGATTTACAACAACATTGAGTATTTTATACGTGTAGTGGCTTTTTATGTCAGCACCAAAAAACAATAATTTCTGAATGATTTATCAATATTTCGTGGCGGACGTTTACGGGCGAGCTTTTCCATTATGTTTTCTTTTAGCCACCTTCACCGACACGACGAATTTCGGAGATTCGAAGCAGTGCCTAAAGGACTCGTCGCCGGGATCGGTAACGTTGGATGTATCCGGAGTTACGGGGAACCATTTAGATATACCTCGCAGCAGCGGAGGAGATAATCCAAATCTGTTAAGTCCAGAAGTGATAAATCAGCGACGCAACTCGAGAAGACCGAGCATCTTGCCGGTGCCGGACATGTTTACCAGTTCCACTCTAAATATCTCTCAGGACGTGGCCGACGAGGGCGACGAGAGCGAAGACGAACTGGAGGATGACGTGCCTTGGAGATCTCCCAGCGAAAAAATCGCGTAAGAACTCTTTGAGTGCTTTGTGTGCATGCTTGTCTGACGTAAACGACGGGATACCTAATGCTGAATATTATCCTCCGGCAAAAGGCTTGATAAATGTTTAATGCAAGCAAATCCCACCATCGATGTAAGAGTTTAAAACCTCTGTGGTTTACTATTATTATTATTTCACATTCGCACCAATGACTTAGTTTTATACTTATTCTTTGATATCACATACTATCTGTCCATTCCTTGCACACCCTAGGTCCAGTCTTACTACCGATTCAACAGATTCATCAAGACCCGCATGGCATGACGATTGTGCTCGGTAAGTCTAGTTATGTAAAATCTACCACTACCAAACATCATCTGTCTTTTATATCAATTAAAGAAAAAGATACAAAAATCTAGACTTCAATAATGTATCTGTTGCACTTTCAAGTCTCGTCATCTTTGTATCACTTTTTAGTTCTTCTTGTTTTCACTTAAATGTCTAATGTGTCTACTATAAATAATTTATGGTTGCATCTTGTATATGTACATACAATCCCCCAAAATGTAACTTTATAAATGGTTTTTAAAAGAGCTTTTTTAAAATTATTTAACTTCGTTATTCTGCTTTTAATTAATTTGTTAGTACCTACCCTTGTGCAAAAGTAAATATGTGCTTTGGAAGCCACATTTGTACAAATTTTTACTGAAAAAAGCTGCCACTGGTATTAATTTTTATAATTAATTGCAATCATGGCAACGAGAGTTGAGAATTGGAAGCTAATAATTATTTTAATGGATTATTCAATATTTGGCTGTGCGGATTTAATTGTTTATCCAATTAAAATAACTGTTACTCTTCTCGCAATCGATAAATCATCATTAAATTTTAGTTTTTGATTAGAAACATTCAACAAGAAATTAAAGGCTTCACAAAAAGTTAAAATCATTGAAACTTTATTTCAAATTTTGTTCGTAACATTTAAAAGAAGGTAAAAAAAAAGTTGAAAAAAGTTTATTTGAAGAAATCCTCAATAAGATAATGTCTGTCTGGATGTAAAAAAGACGTAAACCATTTCGCCTGTTGATGATAAGCACCCTTCTTACCTCGACCTTCTGTTACTTTAGCATCGTCAAAGGATTTCCACCGGTCTCGCCATACATTGGAGTCAGTCCGACTCTTTGCTACTTGCTGAAAGAGAAAAAACCATTATGCTGTCTTCAATTAGCTCAAGTATGCGAGCACTGTAGCTACCGTAACGCTCGGGATTATCAGTGGCAGAACAAAACGATAATCCTGGCGGCCGACTACGCGTCAAACGGAATCTACAATTTCATTATACCATTGCGAGCGCATTTCCGATCCAAGACCTCTCTGCATCCAATAATCTTGCTGCTCGAACGCCGACCCGACATCGCCTTTTTGGATGCAATATCGTATTTCCCCTTGGTTTATTGGATGCTTGGCTCAATAGATTGGTATAATATGAATATTTACAACGCGATATTTTCATAAATAACAATATTTTCCCTTCACTATCCACCACAGTTTGGACGATCTACTGCGGGCCGGGATTACCGTCGCCGAGAATGTCGTCGTCGTAAACAAGGAACTGTCCAACTCGGCCGAAGAAGACTCCCTGGCCGATTGTAACACCATCGTAGCGGTGCAAACGATGTTCAAGTAAATGATTTAGTAAAACAATACTCCCTAAACTACAAAAATGTTTCTATTTCTTTCAAAGGTTCTTTCCGAACATTAGGAGCATAACCGAATTGTCTCAGTCTTCGAATATGCGCTTCATGCAATTCAGGGCGCACGACAAGTACGCCCTGCATCTTTCGAAAATGGAAAAGGTAATTATTGTTTTCCCAGCCTCTCCCCTGATGTGGAATGAATCATTTCGTTTCTGTCACTACTCATTTTGTTCCCACATGAAAGTCGTGTGTGTGAAGAAAGTATTTGTGTATTTCTAGGATTGCATTGGTAATAGCAGCTTAGCAGAAAAACTATTCGTGCAGGTATCATTTTTATCAATCTTATGAAACAGAAATTGGTGAGAGGTTTTCACGCCATTATTATACTTTTCCTTTTACAACTTTTGTTTATTACATTTTACTAAATCAATTCGATTTTGGGCAGTATGATAAATTTCGATTCATACTTAAATAGATATGGATTATTTTCAATAACTCTTCACTTTTTTTCAAATATACATTTACAATATATTATATGAATATTGTTGCTTGTCCGATGCATTTTGCCAGGCAATATAATATCCATTGAAATTGTTGCCAAATATGTAGACCAGTCGATTTTGTTGTGTCGAGTATTATTGAATTTGAGCTGTAGTAGAATTTTGCACATTTTTTCATATACTTACAATGGGATAGTTCAATTCTGACTTAACAATTTTATACTTGTAATTTCTATATCCATTTTAACTAAATCATTGATTATTTTTTCTTTTTTACTTCTTTATATAAATATTACAAGCGGTGTAATGACGTAAAAAAAAACGGTTTTTGTTTGAACGTTTTTTTTTTACAAAAAGATTAAAAAGAGATGATAAAGTTGAAATAAATTTAATATAAATTAAAAACTTCTAGCCTCTAAGTATCTTTAAGAACATTTTTTTGCATCATCATTTCTCATATTTTTAATTATAAAAGTTTTTCCTGGACTTATTATTTTTCGGTGTAAAATACCCCTTTTATAATTTTTTTGTAGAAACAAAATTGTTTTTTGAGTGTTGAACTACCCTTTACTGCGAATTTGAGCTATTGCCTGCTTTTGTAAAGTGAGTGCCATCCGCCTTTCACTGCAGTACTATTTTAATAAGACTTTCATAAAACGTTTTCGATTGCAGAGGGAAAAAGAACGTGGATCTCATATCTCTTACATGTTTCGCTTGCCTTTCGCCGCCGGGACGGTATTCAGTGCCAGCATGCTCGATACCCTTTTGTACCAGGCATTCGTGAAGGACTATGTGATCACATTCGTGCGTCTCTTGCTCGGCATAGACCAAGCGCCAGGCTCCGGATTCCTAACATCGGTAAGTCATGCACCGGTCCTTTACGAGTGTTTTGCGCTCGAAAATAAAAGCTTCGCTCGCGTTGGCAGATGAAAATAACAAAGGACGATATGTGGATCAGAACGTATGGGCGACTTTATCAGAAGTTATGTTCGACGACATGCGAGATTCCCATAGGCATTTACAGGACCCAGGACACGTCCTTATCGGATTCCTCGCACGTGAGTATGAGTCGTACATCTTCTGCGTGGTCGAGCTGCGTGCGTGTTCCTTCCGTGGCATCGGTGAGTAGTGAACAACAAAAAGAACTTTTCCCCATTTCCGATACTTGATCACTTTATTATATTCTATACTATTACTATATGATCAATCAGAACTTTCAGTCAATTGATTTGTTTCGCTTTCGAAAATGTCGCAGCAACGCTATTATATTATCCTTTTACAAGATATAATCGACTACTAATTTTGTTCTCGATGTTTACCACAATTCTATAAGATAAAACGCACCCTGCCCAAAAACAATGGTCGTCTTTTCAATGACATTATTATTGTGAGGTGTTCTTGGTGTATCTTGTTTCATCTCCTGACTGCGGAGAAAGCACGCACTGAATAAGAGTCTCGACCACCAGCTTAGTAAAGTTACAATTTCAATTTTTATAACTGCTAAAAAAGAAAGAAGTCATTATAAAATTAGATGTTTTTTGTTTTCTAATATAATAACTTCTTTCTTCTTGTGATTTTCATTTAAGTAATTTTGAGCTTGAGATTCCTTATGCTAAATAAAAACTCAAACTCAAAATATCTACATTCACTTTTTTGGAATCATAATTGAAGAGATATTTACACACAAAAAAATTAATCAAGCATGAAGCATTCAGCACGATTTCCAAATTGATCACCGCTATAAGAAACATGTATATTTGTACATAACATATACCAAATATAATTTACATTGTAAATTACTAAATTGCTTAGGCTAATATTTCGTCTCATATAGACACCTTACTAAAAACGAGTAAAGATTGAATGAAATTTTATGTAGTGCACGACTTAGATCTTTAGCTTTTCCTATTTCTAACAGCTTGACGAGGACTTTGGTGCTGAACGCGTAGGCGTTACTTATCGGCCTAAGGAGGGTACCAACTGCTTGGGTTGTACTGAACCCAAAAACTCAATGGTGAGTCTGTGTAAGATGTCTTCTCCAAAGTTCATCAATACATCATTGTACCCTGCCATTGTGGTTTGTCTCTTTTCCCCAACGTATTTTCTTTTTTTTTTTATTCTTTGTATTGATTGCCTTGCTACATAGTTACACTGAATGCACTTATCGCATAATAAATACTAATTATAATTAGTTGCAAGACAAGATCGCCACAAACAAATATTTTGACTTTGTAGTTTTTTTTTTGTAAAGTGTATTCAAAAAATTATTCCAGTGACTTGTCTTTTTAGTACTCTTTAAATATGGGTGATGAAGCCAAAGATAATCACGAGCAGCAGATAGAACGGGCGGAAATTGCGAATCTGGTGCGGTCCAGAATGGACAGTCTTAATTTACCAGTTGTTGATTACAATGACGTCAATAGCGAGAAGAGAAACAGTTTATCTTACGTGATTATCAATCCTAGCTGTGATCTAAAATTAGAAGAAGGGGACATTATGTAAGTTTTTCTTTTTTTTTAGAAATTTTTGAAATTAAAATTTATAACAAAAAATTCAAAATTATAGATATTTAGTGCGTCCCAGTCCATTTTCGGCTCAAAAAACCTTCGAAAGACACAACAGCAGAAGAAAATCAAACATAAGCTTCTGTTCGCAAACGCTGATCAATCAAATGGCAAGCGTATCGCAAGCAGGAAGTCGTCGGGGATCCGGATTGGGCTTGTCGGGTTATCAATCACCACGAGCACCTCCTCTGGTCACCACCAAATCCAACTCATTGTCCCTTCCGGACAGTCCAACCATCACGGCCTTCCAGCGCGGCCGTTCGAACTCTTTGCGCGTCATCGACGATATCCTTCTGAAACGTTCCAATTCCTTGCGTCAGGGACTCACTTCCCGAAGGAAAAGCAGTCTTGAAGATGTAGGCCTAGCGCACTTTTCCACATCCACTTACAACACCAACCCCATAAAGATTGCTCTGAACGGAAGTATTGGACTCGAAGTTACACCTCCCGAGGAATGCAGCTCGCCATTGATATCGAGCAATACGGCCCTTTACGTGAATCCGCCATGCACCGGGAGCACGTTGAGCCTATCGCAGAGCGGCCTACCCGGTGGCAGTTCGTCGGTCCCTCACAGTGTTCTCGGTATCAATGTGCCGAACGATCCATACGGAGAGTCGGCGTCATCAGGATCAGGTGCTCAATCTGAAGTTCCCGGTAGAAGTACAGCCACGGCCGATCCGCAGCATCTGCAGGGAACGATAGTATGATATAACCTCATGTGGGGGAGGAGGATGAGCGGTTTCAGAAATAAATGGCTCTGAATCTTCTTCACCACACGTAGTTTTATTTATATCAGTATCGACTAGCCAACTATTCTTTTCTGGAGTAATAGTGTTTACACCGCATTTGGCCTTAATCTATCAGAACTTTAGACTGATTACTCATTATCATTCTGCTACTAATTGCAAAGTGTCACCACTCTTGGCAAAGCCAAATTAATATCTGAGATTGCAATTTAGAGGGCTCAATTGGTTTTACTTAAGAGAGCATCATGTCTTTTTTTTTCAATTTAATATCCAATTCAATAGAAAGTAGTTGTCTTTTTTTGGTATTAAAAATGCTAATACTAATTATAACAAATCAAAGACATCACTAATTTATTATTTGAAAGTTATTACTTATTTACTATAAAGAAAAAGTTACTTATTAATAAAAAAATCATTTATCTTGAAATCTTTAAGTGCTTTATGCATAAAACCAAATGGGCACCATAAATAAGGAAATCATTCTTAAAACTTTTAAAGTTACCACTAGCCTGATCAAGAAAACATACCTTTAGCTCAATGATTACCACTAAAATGACGAAACTTATATAAAAGAAAAAGAAACTGATATTGTACATATATTTTACTGACTACAAAAATGTGTTTTGTAAATACTTGCAAAAAGTACACTTCCATACTTATCAGTATCATTTATCAGGTATGTTGAAAGAGGGAACAAATTTTGTAGCTAGAACAATAATGTCGACAAAATGAATGAGAATATCCTCGGAACATTATTGCTTATTAAAATCTAGACAAGTAGCCAAAACCGTCCATAGCGATAATTCTCCCTTTTACCTAAAAAAGAACAAAACAAAAATACTATGATGTAAAAGAAATTTAGGCAAAGACTGTGGTGTGGTCCAAAAAAAAAAACAAAGAAATTAACTACCAAATTATAGGAAATCTAAAGTGTATAATGCTACTCGAGTAAGATAATTAACGATTCGTAAGTATAATTATATTTTTCTAGAAACCTCTAGCTAAAAAAATATTGTCCAAGTGCAGACTTTCGACAAACAAATTGGCTAATTGTAGGTAAATAAATTGCAGACATGCAAATATCATATGACCAACATATTATATGCTTTGGTACTGTCGCTTTATTTTTGTCGCCGCAGTGAGGATTCCTTCGCTATAACAGGAAAGACGGCGGCGGCAAATATTGTACATTTTTATAATAATCATCTCCAAAAATAAAAAAATGTAATGAATTGGTGTTACTAAACATAGTTTCTGTAAATCTATAAGCTATCCTGTAAATATGTGCAAAGATAATATCATCATTATAGTTAGTATTTCTTCAAAATTTTACTAATAATTCTTTTTCAAATATGAATTTATTACTGTACAGTTTGGAAACTCAAACTAGTTAATTTATAACTAAATTATTATTATATTTAAAAATAATTATTAATACATTTTCGCACTAAATTGAAAATTTAGGATGGTGTCGGTTGATGCCCAACTTTTATTTATTACGCTTAAAATTGTACAGTATTAACAATATTAATAATAATAACAATATAAAATACGGCACATCTATTATTATAGCATAATGACATTAAATAAATATAATATTATAATATGAAATAAAAATTATATTAAATTATGAATTGCCCTTTATGTAGATCGGTCTTTAACGGTGAAAATGCCATCTTTTTAAAGGTAAGAAATAAAAATTTCAAACAAATTGCAATCGATAGGGGACCATAAATAGAAGTTCTAGTAAAGTGAATAATTTTTTTAACTTAATTTATTAAATACAATGCACAAATTAAGAAAATAAAAGAACAAAACTTTACGAAAACTTTTAAAGTTTTGAACTTTTCGTTTTAATATATGCAACTTTGTTAACCACAATGGGCTCACAACCTAACATTTTCATGTGTCTTCTTCACAGTTGACTTGAGATTTAACGTGCACAAGTATAAAGATTAAAGCAGACAAAATTCGTATTTTGAGTGCATTTTAGTGTACACTTATGTGTAACAAAAATCGTAAATATTTACCGGCATTGCTCAATTGTTGTGACTACCAGATTCATTTACTTCTGATATAATTTGAGACAACATGGAAGGTAAATATAAATAAATAAACCTATAAATATTCTCAATTAAAATCCTTAACTTCATAAATACTTCAATTATTTCACACATAATCTCTAAACTTTGTTCTTTTTATAAATGAGGATGAATAATTCAGAAGAAACAGCTTCAGCAGAAGATGCTGTAATGCGAAGGACAGAAAATGTGAATTTCCTAAAAGAAGAAGTCAAAGGCTATGACTGGAACCAAGGAATCAACTACTCTGAGCTGTTGAAGACATACCTTCACACTGGATTCCAAGCTACAAACCTAGGATTGGCCATAGAGCAAATCAACAAAATGCTTGAGTGCCGTGAAAAGGAATTACCTTCTGATGTATACCATGACTTACATGATCCTTTCATTACAGTAAAACACAATTGTACGATATTTTTGGGTTTTACTTCAAATATCGTCTCAAGTGGTTTACGTGAAACGATACGATTTTTAGTGCAACACAAATTGGTAAATTATTTCACTTCAGTTGAAAGTATTTCTTTGTTAATTTTATGTTAAATAGGTTGATTGTATTGTGACCACAGCTGGAGGAATTGAAGAAGACTTCATAAAGTGCATGGCTCCCACATATTTGGGGGATTTCAATTTAAAGGGCAAAAATCTAAGAGAAAAAGGAGTCAACAGAACGGGCAATTTATTGGTCCCCAATGACAATTATTGTAAATTTGAAGACTGGATTATGCCACTGTTGACTGAAATGTTAGAAGAACAGAGGGAACAGGGAGTAGTTTGGAGTCCCAGTAAGATGATCACCAGACTTGGCGAACGAATCAATAACGAGGAGAGTATTTATTATTGGGCTGCCAAAAACCAAATTCCCGTGTTTAGCCCTGCTTTAACTGATGGATCAATTGGCGATATGATATTTTTCCATTCGTTTAAAAACCCGGGACTTATCGTGGACATAGTTTCCGATATCCGACGTCTTAATTTAATGGCCATCAAAGCTGTGAATACCGGTGCCATTATCATTGGTGGTGGATTGATAAAACACCATATTAACAATGCCAATTTAATGGTAAGCGTTAAGTAATTAGAAAAATAGATTACCCTTTGATATAAGCCTTATCATAACTGCAATAAAGATAGTTGATGAGAGTTTCCTAAAAAAAGATTATCATTTTCAGAGGAACGGCAGCGATTATGCAGTTTATGTAAACACTGCAAGTGAATTCGATGGCAGCGATAGTGGTGCGCGACCTGACGAAGCGATCTCATGGGGAAAAATTAAAAAAGATGCGACGCCCGTTAAAGTGTACGCTGAAGCGACCCTTGTCTTCCCTCTGCTGGTCGGAGAGACGTTTGCCAAGCATCATTTTAAAAAAACTTTAAGCAACGGCCACTGATTGATAAAAGGTTGGTACTTTTATTATCTCTACACAATTACAAAAGTTCCAAACTGTAGAAACAAACAAAATTGTTCACATGGCGTTTCCTTAAAAAATTATAATTGATAATGTATATAGTATAATAATAATAATAAGATTTACTTATCTTATTGTATTAAAAATAAAATCGAAAAAAATATTCGTATTTGCATATAATACAAAGAAACGTAATCGAGTAGTTGCCGATGGCAAAAGGAATAGCTGTTAAACAGAGTTTCTTCGGGCCAATTCGACGGCTTTCGAAAGAATCTTCTGTACGTCCATAGACCATACGTTCTGGAGGAGTTTCAGATTGGACGGAAAGTCGCCTTCCAAAAGTTTATCGCGACACAGTCTAAAACAAGCCATCAATTCAATCAGACGTAATCTTGCAAGGTGGGATTAGGTAAATTTTTCACAAAAATATCTATAAAATTAATTTTTCAATCTTTATCATTCTTACACCAATACATAGCTAATTTCAGCCTCTTTAAACTGAGAAGAAAACTCAGAAAAAAAGAGATGATTTTTTAATAAATTAAATCGCTAGATTCTATTAAAAAACGTCTATTTGAAACAACTATTTTTTTCTTAAAATTCAATTAGACCGAGACGCGCAACCTTTATTTATTTTTTGGAAAAACTATTAGGAATTTTGAAGTATTCTGAGTAAATTAAATAGCTTATAAAAAAGAAACTTACATAATCATAGCGCAGCATATGAAAATTAGAAACTGAAACCTATGTTCGTCCGAAAATAGAGAATCCCAAATACGTAGAACATCCGGAAGCGGAAATTCTTGCGATAGCAAAAGCGTAATCCATCTGAAAATAAAATCAGTATACAAAAATATCTATAAATTGAAAGCATACGAGGAATTGCACTTTCCAGGATACCATAAGGTATCACATAGAAAAATAAACTTTATTTTTTCCTGCTCCCCTTTAAAATTTTTAGAAGCGATAAAATAATTAAATGGTAATACACAATGGGGAATATCTTTTAACATGTGTTAACAAGTTCGCATCATTTATAGTTTTTATGCAGCGCTAATTTTGAATTCAAAAAAATATTAAATGATACTCCTCATTTAATACCACCACCAAAGTATTTTAACTTTGGGAGAAATATACGATGTAATGGGGAAAAGGAAAAAAAGTAAAGTTTATTGTCAACGGGTACATACCTGAAACTGTAATATTGCGGATACAGTTTTTGTTCGCTAAAAAGCTCACAAACTGGATTATCGAAATTTTTTAATGTTAACATTAATTTATTCATCATATTGTTGATTCCCCCTTCAGCCTCATCCAGGCTCTTAATGAAGAAATCTCTAATTTCCGACATGAGATTTGTGAAACAAAAGAAGCAGTCCGCTTCAGCAAATTCTGCCAAACAAAAATTTAATTGCAACAGTTCTTTTTTTATACATTTAACATACCTCTACATGTGGGATCAGGATCGGAAGCAAATGTATAGTAAATTGGTCCTACAATTTCGTTCATCCCTTGAACGTAACTCTGGCCGGGGTTTAATTTTGCATAGAGAAATAGTATTCTTTCGACGACCTCCCAATGAGCTTCTTGTCCTTCGGCCATCGGCGCATAATCTTCTTGGGCTTTTTTAACAGAGAGCACAATCTACAAAATTACCATTAATTACTTTGTTCAGCCTAAATAAAGCAATTATTTTATAAACCTGCTAGTAGTTCAATTGAATGCATGAAAAAAAAGTATTTTGAACTTTTCTTTTTTTTTTTCTCTCATCATTAATCTTTTAAAAAATACATACCTTTGTGATTCCTAATCCTTTTCTTTCAACATTTGCACACTTAAGTACACTCCTCTGAACTCTGGAATGCAGCCTCTTGAACCCATCACCATTGACAATTTGTTTGCAGGGATATTCTGTGGCCTGCTGGAAAAATGATATGTCCGGACAGAGACGCCTGACGTCTTTGTCGATTTGCAAAAGCACTTCATTATCCTTGAAGAATGTTTGCCATTCACTATCTGGTTTTATACTAAGAGGATGGTCCAATGCCGGACAGTTACTTTCATTATCCTTAGATCCAGGAATAACCACTAGGTCATCTGTAAATAAATAAATGTGAAAAATAGGTCTCATTAAAATTCAAGCAAATTGTTTCAAACCTATGTAACTGTTGTAGAGCTCTCTTTTCTTGTGTAAAAATGTTTCCCATGTAGATCGATCTAGTGGAAGATAATTAAGTAACAATTTCCAACAGAGAGCTCGCTTTTCTGTTTCTGCAGGTACTCCTAAAATTAGTAAATTATTTCAAACTTTACTTAAAATTTAGTTATCAATAGTACCTTGAAAGCAAAACCTTTTCAGCTTTTTTATATCTATTGTATTAGACTCCAGAATTTCATCAAGCTGGATTATTCTGCAAGGAGATAAGCAATGAGATGAATGAACAGCAGGGAAATAGTAAATATTTACCTGGCTTTGTATGCCATAGCTTGACCTTTTTTAGCTGTCTTTGACATTAATTATAAGGCAAAGAACAAATAGAATTATGAAAAATAATACACAATTTTAAATAACGCCCACCAAATGGATTGATGAACGTAAATACGATAACTTTCAGATAAGATGAGGAAGATGTGACATGATGCTGAGGCTCTTAGGTAATTTCACTTTCAGTTTAGTTCTGTGATGCATTTATGGGCGAATGATAAGTTCTTCACTTGGGGTGTTCACTTATGATTAAATTTTCAGGAGAATTCTTGGAAGTAGAAGAAAATTAACAACGAATATGTCTCATTGTGGTTTTTGATAAGTTTATTTTTTCCACAATCAATTTGGGTTGCATATGAAGCCAAATTTACATTACTTTTGAATGTGCAATTCTGGGATTTATTGCTTTGGCAGAAAAACCGCTAGGTCTTTGGTCCCACAGCCAATTGGTTACTGCGGGTACTGCAGTTCCCAAGAAAGATTATGAACAAAACAATTTATTCCTTTATGATAACAGTTATATTGTAAATATTTTAGAATTTGTTGATAACATTCCTAATTCAAATTGAAGGACACATTTTTAAAATTAATTATGAAAGTCATCACATTTGGAATTACTATGATAAATACAATCCAAATTCACAACAATTTTGTACTGATTCGAGGTTCAAAGATTGTACTTAAAAAACTAATTAAAAATAGAATTATAGCACTACTTCTTAGTTTTGTTCCTCGGTTCATCCTCTTCTTCAGATCCACTTTCTTTAGATGGCGATTTTACTTCCTTCAGTTTCCTTTTTGAAGCTTTCGCCTTGGGAGATCTCTGATACAAGTATTTCATGAGGTACGGCTCCACATTGAACTTTTTGCGCAAAGAATGTTCGACCATAAACCTAATTTTGCCAAAAATTGGTCGCTCCTTCCAACCATGGTCATGAACACCGCAAATACTCCACATCACTCCAACAAATCCATTGGGATCGCATCCATCCAACGAATATGTGTCATTTAGTTTCAGTGCTATTTTGATGGCCTCTTGCGGATTGGGCGTCCATTCCAGAATTTTTTTAGCCCAGTACATTCGCAAATACCCGTGCATTTTCCCGGTTTTTACCAACTGTTTCTGGGCTGCATTCCACACCTCATCGTGCGTTTCCCCCGCTATAAATGCTTCTTCTGAATAAATATACTCTCTTTTATCAGCTTCATGCTGCTTAAGTGTCTCTTGGGCCCATTTATCGGTCCCTGAAATGTTATCGTAGTTGGGGTTGTAATAGCAAAAGTTATCGGAAAGTTCTCTGCGAATTATAAGCTCCTCTAAATAACAAATAACTCCTTGTTTGTGCACGGATTCGTAGCTTTTTACCTCCAGGGCAACACGTTGTGCAGATATTTGTCCAAAATGCAAATACGGAGACATTTCCGATTGCAATTCCACACTAGGATCGTTTCTTTTAAACAATCCATAATCTCTTAGCTTGTGGTTGATGAAATCATGCAGTGTTTCGACAGCCGCTGTATATCCTGGTTTTATCTTCAGAGTATCACTTAGATTTTCCACTGCAATAACGTTTTATTAAAGAAAAATGATCAAAACATTTTCAAAAACTTACCTTCATCTAAATTAAACAATTGCAATCCACATAAATCTACAGGTTTCTCAAGTGTAAAATCATGTTCAATGACTGGGACAAAAGCATGCAAAAATTCAGGTAACTTTTTGGTAATCTTAGGCCTAATGGTCCTGGCGGCCAGTTCCAACTTGTCTGATGTCACTTGGCAAGGCACAATATTATGGGCGTCCACTTGTATGATGGGAAAGTCTTCCAAATCTTCACTTACTAAACCATCAATGATTTCTTTATGCTGCTTTAAAGGAAAAAATTCACAAATTAAGCCACTGATATAATTGGTTTCAATGAGCTTCTTTAGATTGGCAGCTGATGCACTTGCATCCAAAATAAAAAAGTTTATGTTGAGTTCTTTAAGTTCTTTTTCCACTTCCTTTAAGCCGTTCAGAAAAAACAGCCGTTGTCGCTCGGATAAATGAAACGGGGCCAATGCTCTGCAAAATTAACAGTAGTCATTAAGTAGTTTATAAATATGGAAATATTTACCCAAAAACACAAACGTGAAGAGGCACCTGAGCTTTTGTTGCTAATCTTTGAGCGAATATTAGGGCCCAGTTATCCTGAACTCGGCAATCTCTTTGCATCCAATATAGGACTCCTTTGCCGTTTTCTCCGAGTATTTTATATTTAGATAATAAGTCGCATCTGGTTTTCTTGCATTTGAATGCGTCTGAAGTGGATCTTGATTGTTTAATTTGGGCGATAAATTTTTGTAAAGAAGTAGCCATTTTTAATAATACCAAAATTAACTTTAATAATTCTTCTAATTGAAAATTTACATTTTTTATACTCTAGTACCCTTAGCTCTTTTTTGTTGTTATTTTTCTGTTAAAAATTTGGTTAAGTTTTGGACAACATTGCGCAAGGACTTGCAGATCCTGCGCCTTATTCTGCGCGGTGCCTTTTTTAAATTAAAAATATTTTTTAATGAATCTTTTGGTCTTTTGATAAAAAAATTAATGGTTCATTGCGTTTATTTTACAGCATTAAATTATTTAATTTAGATAATTTCATTAATTGTTTTTTAGAGTTTGCCAATAAGACCGTTGATTAAATTTAAATTGGCATAAATTCAACACAACTTCTACTTTATTTTAATATGCTAAGAAATCATTTATTATCTATCAATTTTGCAACGATTAAATATTTTTAAGAAGTCCCTATTAAAGAGCAATTAAAGGGTACCTAATGGTACCACTCACAGCAACAAATCCCTTTGTACAATCGGTATAAACTATGCAAACTACAAACCTCCTTCATCTGATATCGTAGTGTCATTGATAGTAAAAACACATAAAAACGCGCATCGATAAACATTATTTTCAAAAACACCATTGTTTTTATTGGACGCCAAACAATGTTTTTTCTAAAGTGCATCATCTTTTTAACTATAATTAACAGTATATTTGTATACTCGCAATACAATCAAAATACAATATATTTACAAACGTCTCTTGTAACAGAATCCAAAGTAAAAACAAACAAAAACTGTTTTTGCGTTCCTTATTGGCAATGCAAAGAAGATTTTTCTGCAGTGGTTGATGATGGTGCTAATCTGATGGACGTAAGGTAAGTTTTATTACTTCTTTGGTAATCGATAAATTAATATTAAAACTAATTTTCATTAATTGCAATAATATAAGAGTTTTAAATGACGAAGACACAAATGGAAATGCATCTTTGGAGGAAGACTCCGGTGAATGCAGCGGTGATTTCGACGTTTGTTGCCAAATCCAATGCGGAAAATTAGGAACTCCATCGGATTTTACTGAAAGTCAGATGAATAATTTCGCGTACCGCATTCTCGGCAGCGGTTCTAATTCAGCCTCATTTGGCGAATTCCCTTGGATGTTGGGCATATTGCACAATAAAGTTTACAAATGTGGAGCATCTCTAATCCATCCTAAAGTGGCTATAACAGCAGCTCATTGCGTTGTGGGTGGCGATCGATTCAAAATTCGCGCGGGCGAACACAATTGGGCTAATCAGAATGAACCGTTGCCTCATCAAGATCGTTACACAGAAAAGGTATTTACATTTCAATCTATACAATCACAATAATTATAATGTATAATAATTCCTCTGCGATATTTTTAGATAATTATTCACCCACGATATCATGCACCAAGTTTAACCAATGATATCGCTCTTCTAATCCTTGAAAAAGAATTTAAATTAAGCGGAAACGTAGGAATAGTTTGCCTTCCTTCATCGTCGCAAAACCACCATATGAAAACATGTCTTGCCAGTGGATGGGGTAAAAACTTCTATTTGAATGGGGCCTATCAATCGACACTGAAGAAGGTAGAATTACCTCTGGTTCCTCGTCGTGTATGTTTGGAATCACTGCGTAACGCCCGCCTAGGCCCGCTTTTTAAACTCCATCCGAGTTTTATATGTGCTGGCGGCGAACACAATAGGGACACATGCAAAGGAGACGGCGGAAGTCCTTTAGTATGTCCGACTTCTATGGGCCACTACGAACAAATCGGCATCGTCTCATGGGGTCTTTCCTGTGGACTCCAAAACACACCGGGAGTTTATGTTAATGTCGCCTTATATTTGGACTGGATCGACCAGCAGCTCGATGTTTACAATTTGGACAATCTAGTTTATAAATACTAGAAATTACATTAATTTACACTCCACATTATTAATGCAAAAGTGGTTGATGGCAATCCATTAAAAATGTGGACATCAGGAATACTATTACATGAAAAAGGTATTGTTATTTGCTTTTAAAATCTGTTTATATTTTAAAATCGTTTTTCAGATCCTTCTTATTCCAGAAAAAGGAAACCAAACTGTAATGGAACATTTTAAATCACCAAACGCAAGTTACACGGTCACTATTTATTTTAATAATAGATCTTTATACTTAGTGTAGTATCTTACAAATAATTATAGCACACTCAATAACTTTCATAAAATGTACTGGCATTAAAAAATGCAAACGATCAACTCTTTGTAACTTTTATTGAAGAGGGTGCCACACTTTTAGGCAACTCGCGCCCTTAGCATCTTCACCGGGGACAACAGGGCGCCGAATCGCTTAATTACACGAATATTTTTCTATAATATGTTATATACAATGCACTGCCAGATCAGTCCTCGTAAAAACATTCACACTCACTGTTCACACACAAGAAATCCATCCGTTATTTTGTTGTTTTCTTCAAAATTAGTAAAACAAATTGAAGAAAAACCGTTGGCAATCTGAACTGAATCCCCTTTCTTCATAAATACGATTTATGCGATAGTTTTTTTTTTCATTATAATCTTTTAAATGTGACAGCGGCCCATTAAATTGGGACCTTAATCAATTTTAACTGTGGAATAGATCTTTCGCACGAAGAATGACGTACCGATATAGCCCACAGTGCCGCACATGACGGCCATCGCTCCGCTAAATAAAGCCATGTAGCCAAAATAGAAAGCTGTTTGGAACAGACCATACATTTTCGTCTTGAAGAAAAAGTAGTAGATGGCATAGAAATAGACGTATACAGCTGTGGAAGCCGCGCAAAGGAACGACGTCCATTGCCAGCGGTAGTCCTCGGCGTTCAGCAAAAAGTAGGCGCACACTATGGTCACGCAGACGACCACAATTAGCAGGATGATGAAAACTAGCAGCATGAATCCGTAGACGTAGTAGATCTTGTAAGCCCAGAAGGACGTGAAGATGAAGTACATTTCGATGAATATGGAAGCGAAGGGCAGCACGCCACCAAGCATAATAATCACGCCCGGTTCCATGAACCATTTCTTTTCGGGAATCGGGCGCGGTACAGCGTTTATGCGACAAGGATGGTCCGGCTGACCCGCCAAGTTTCTTCCCAACACCGTGCCCACCAGCGTCAACGGCAATATAACGAATAGACAGATGCAGGTGACAGCTACCATGGTTCCGAAGGGAATTGCGCGAGATGCATGGTAATAGATCGCTATGAAGTTGATCATGAAAGCGGTGCCGCAAACTAATGCAGGCATAAGGAATGCTGACACTAGCATCTGACGAATCCATAGTTTGCCACCCATGCGCGCATACAGCGATCCGCCAAAATAGCCATTAACAGGCGACGTGACGGCATACATGAAGATCGACGTGGAGAGCAATGAGCCACGTTCGGTATACAATTCTCCCAAGTTGGCGAAGGTGATGACGGTGAGGACGACGGTAGTGAGCTGGTGGCCGGAGCCGATGAGCGCACTGAAGAGAAGCGGATGCGAGGCCGGTCTGAAGACGTCGCCATGCACTTGCTTCCAACCGTATTCATCGCCCAGGTCGCGCTCCATATCGTCGATGTCGTCGTCTTTGGAGTAGCGCGCGTAGTCTTTGCGTAGCGTGCGCATCAGAATCATGGAGACGAGGCCGACGAGGAAGATGACCATCATGAAGCTGTTGAAGATGCTGAACCAGTGGATGCGATGTTGGAAAAACGAAGGGTCCAAGTACTTGTCGAATCTGTCTTCGAATTTTATATTCGATTCTTTCCATATTACTTCATATGTTAGGGACAATTTCGTGTCCGGTGTTAGAAGCACTTTGTCTTCGGATGTAACATTTACATCGACAATTTGTTTGCCGTTGTAGCCGATTTCGAATTTCTTGTGGGTCCATAAGTAGTAGTTTGATTCGGTTACTTCGCCAACTATGCCCCAAATGGGAAGGTCGTCAATGTACATTTGGTACCAGTAGTGGTTCTTCACGGCGTAGACAAACTTTTTGTACTTTTCCGGATCCAATGCTGTGCCGCAGTAAATTGCTTTTCGCATGTCCACTAAAAAAAAACAATCATATATTATAATTTTTTGCTTTTTAGATTAAAATTCTCCACCTTTCCAGTTGATATTCAGAAAATAGTAAATGATGTTAAGAAGATAACAATTGATTTTCAGAATTTTACATAAAATGTAAAATAAGTAAGTAATGATCTGTGGTAATGATACTTTTTTAAGTTTACTATGTATGTCAAATGTATTTTTGAATATCATTTGTAAAATTCTGAAAATCAATTGCTATCTTCTGAATGTCAACTGCAAAAGGTGTAGAATAAGTTTTTCATAGCTAATTTTTGCTTTATAAATTGGAAGAATAAAACTAAGTACCTATGTAATTTCCTGTGTGATTACATCTCTTTAGAGTCAACAATGTTGTCAAATATTGAAAAATTGATAACATTTTTTAGAGCAAAAAAAAAAATCAGAAACAATTGCTTTTGAAAAACCACTTGAATGTAGTACCTTTAAATTCAATATCAAGTCCACTAAATTCTAATTCAACTCCTTGTAAAGCTTCACTCATAGTTTCATGGTAATGATCAATGGATGTTTTCGGACCAGCACAAAATGGTAGTGTGTAGTATCCATAAGTTTCCTGTCTGTTGTGATAGGGTCCTACTGTATTCATCCACAGTACCACTTCATCCTTATCTTCATACTGAAACCGATGACAAACATTTTGAAAAATCAAAATAATTGCAAGAACATATGAAACTTACTGTGTGGTCGTGTTCGTCGGCGAAAACACTACACACAATTAGAAGACTAACGAATGAAACTATTAAATTCATTTTTTAACTTAATGCACAGCCTCGGAGCTATTCTCGAAAACCTCCGGTAATTTGCCCACTACGAGGCCATAAATTCCAGCAATTTTCGGATTCTGGAGCAAACACGTAGACAGAAAGTGTATGGTAAATATTTCAGCAGTCACTGGTTGTCTGCTGGTGCTGTCAACCAGAGCTACACTTCGGATTTCGGATCGGGGGCTGAAGTTCGGGTCTTTCCGCTTAGTTTCCACGCTACTCGATTCTCTTCGTTCACTTTTTAAACAAATGAATTTTAAATTCAATTATTTTTTTATTTTCTTTTTCAAAAATTCTTGTCTCTTGTTATATTGACACAATGTGTGTTTTATTTAATTGTTGAAATTGTAATCTGTTTTGTTCACTAATATTAATGTTAATGGAAAAATTAATATTTATCGTTAATTGTTAATAATATTAAATGATTAGTTTCTTATCTACAAAAGTATACTGAATGGAGTTTTAGATAAAGGGCTGTACAGATTGAATGGCAATGGCTATAGTCATTAATTAAAGTCACCACTCAGATTTTGTTTTGTTTAATGAAAGAGATTAATAGTTTACATAAAGCTGGAAATACAATAAACATTACTCCTTCTGTCGTAAAATTGGTATTAATTTCATTAAAAATATCTGATAACGAAGAAAAATAAATTAAACGGCTTTTAATCATTCCATCTTGAAAAACAATGCTATATCTGAAATTTAAGAAGTAGGTAATGTGGTTTCCATTAAAATAAAATAAAACATAAGTTTGTTATTTATCTCAAAATGCAAGTAAGTCATGTAACTTTTGCAAAATTATTTAGATTGTACTTAAAAACATCTATTGGGAACAATTAGTACTTTTTTAATATCAAATAATTTTCAAGAAATAAATTATGAAAAAAATCGTCGATTTTCAGTTTTTTCGAGATAATTGGGGACCAGAAAGTTTTTAGCATAAAGTAAGGAAAAAGCTGAGCCACGGCGCTATTAACGAAGTTGCAACCAAATTCGAATTTGATGTAAATTACGTACTTAGTACTTAGAAAACTAGTAATGTAAATAATAGTTTGAAAATCAATTTTTAATTATCTAGAAAGTTTCAATAAAATTTATTGAAGTAATAGATATTTGTATAGCAGAATTTAAATAAAAACGGTAATGTCTTTCTCTATTTGAGAGAAAGTATTTTTTATCTAATAAAAGCCAGATTTTCATTGTTTCACTTTATAGAGTTGAAACATTTAAACTATAATCAATTCTGAGTTTAATAATTAGTCTTTTGGAAATTTTTGTAAGTTCCTGTAAAGCTTATTACTAATCTAAAAAATTAAATAGAAATATTCCGTAAACTAGAAAAATCTTTTTGTGTATTTTTCTTTAAAAGAATTATACAAATGGTCATAAGGTTTGCTTAGTTGACTAGGAGTGGTTGGAATTCGGCAGAACGTTTTTATTCTTGGTGATAATAATGCTATATTTTGGATCAAGCCGAATGCAGAAGATGTAGTCCAATACAAAGCCAAACACTGTAAAAATCAATTAAACATCAAAAGCAAATTCTCGGTAATATTTTCAACTTACAGAAGGAACCGATGCTGCAACGGGAACCATAATAACTATAACACCTTTAAAGAAATATGTAAAATATTTATAAACTTTCGAAGGCGGTGTCGTTTTCGTTAAAGTTTGAATTTCCAAAATCGCATAATTCAACAGACCGAACGCCACCGGCAAAATAAATGTCGAGTCGGCAGCAATTAAATTTGGAAACCAAAGACAGCCGCCCACCGTTAACTCCATAAACGTGATTTTAGCATCGAAATCCTGCTTGGGAAGTTCATAAACTAAGTTTCTCAATCCAACTGATAAGCAGACCCACATTGGAATCTGAAACCATAAAAGCAAGCTGGCTTTCACCGGATGGCAGTTATCACGTTCGATTAGTTTCTTCCATTGTTTTCTCATCTGTAATTGAATTTTTTAAATTATTTTATGTAAAAAAGTTATGATGAATATTCACATTTATTTTGTACTGAATTTTAGCAGTCTTCTCATCCCAGTTGTATAATTTGACAGCAATACTGACTTCTTTGGCTAATTCTTTTGCTATTTCTGGAATTTCCAAATTGACCCTTTCAACTTTTGCTAAAATATACTGTTGGTATACAGCCAAAGGAACTGTGATGGATGCTCGCAAAAATATAGTGGTGCACACAATGGTAGCCCACCAGGGCAATCCTGTTGCACTGTGTACATTTAAAAGAAGGTTTTGCATGCATTCTACTGGAGTACTCTCTGATATTGTTTGAAATATACCAGCTTGTGTTTTGACTAAATCATTTATTGCACTTTGAAAGGAAAATTTTCTCACAAAATTATCAGGATTGCATATTTGCCGATATGAGTTTAATAATCCTTTTTGACCAGCATGAACTGATTTACATGTTTTGACAATCCTCAAAATATTCATTGTAATTTGTTATTATAAATAAATAAGACAAATTTTGCAAGAAACTTGCAGAAATAAATAAACACGGCTTATTCAAATATTCTAGGTTAGGTTACCATTTATACACTATGCGCATGCGCAAGTAACGCAGCGCATGCTAACCGCTTAAAGTAAAAAGTGCGCATGCGCCGCAGGAGCCAGC